>PVJH01002269.1:0-174201 GCA_004026705.1 Nesogale talazaci | reverse complement strand
ATAAGGTTAGTTAAAATAACAGCGTATGCAAAGAATATAGTCTACATTCTATTTTGGTGAGTAGCCAATGGGATCATGAAAGTTCCTAAGTGGCCTTCTATGGTGCACCTGCTCACCTCTCCCTGGCCACAGAAGAGTGCTGGAAATAAAAATCACATGGAAACAATTAATCCAAGTGTCCACATAAACATTAGTCTCCAAGATCCTGAGACAAAAAAACAAACAAAAACCTTGATAGTACCCTGCTATAAATAGCAACTATTCTGGAAAGGGTCGCATTAGAAGGTCCTGGACAAAGTGGGAAAAAGTGGAAGTCAAAATCAGTAAAAAAAGAAAGGGAGAGAGAGAGAGAGAAAGAAAAAAAAAAAAGTCAAAGTCATAAAAGACCAGGTTTACTAGTTAGATAGAGACCCAAAGAACCAAGTCTCCGGAAATGAACCTATCCCCAGGGCTCAATTTTCAGGCCAACAATCAACTCCAAACCCATTCACTACCATCGACTCACAGCAAACCTCCAGGACACAGCAGAACTTACTGTGTGGGTCTCTAAAAAATGTAACTCTCCCAGGAGAAAAAAGCCTCCTCTTTTCCCTGCAGAGTGCTCATACCTTAGAATAATCAACTATTTGAGATCAAAAGGGCAGTATTATTATGCAAGGGCAAAATCCCCCCAAAAAAGAAGATAAGGAGTCAAGAAATATAGGGAAGAAGTGTATTAAGTGATGTTACATTGAGAGGATTGCAGAGAATAATTAACATCACAATTGCTACTTTACAGTAAATCCACATGTAAAAAATGCAATCCTGATTAAAACAGGAAAAACCATGAGTGCAATAAGCATGTGTTTTATGCAAGCAAAATACATGTGCATTGTAGTGCAAGTCAGTATATGATGTCTAATGAGAATATTTAGGTATATTGTCCTTAGAATTTGGCTGGTGGGTTTGAACTGCCAACTTTTTCAGGTAGCAGCCAAGCAATTTTACTAGAGTACGACCAGGGATTGCCCTGAAAGATAAATACTTATATGTGTAAATTTGATAGAAAGTATCAATCCTAAGTGAAGAAAAATTAAAAATATACCTGAATGAGCAAAATAAAAATTATTTGAATGATTAACACTATATACCTTCCTTGAGTCAGACTCAATATGATAAAGTTCAGAACTGTACATAAATTAGTATCTAATTACAATCTGAAACATTACAAGAGACATTTGTCGAAAAGCTTCTAAAATTATCAAAATGTCAACATCTAAGATTACTTAGGTGCATTCTAAAATAAATGTAATGTGTAGAACTAGCCTTACCTAGCAACAACAATTTCAAGTAGTAGAATTTTCCCAAGTTTTTAAAGCACTGTATTTAATATTTTCTAAACTTGCTTTATCACTCTCCACTCATTCATTGATCTACTTATTTTTGATACATTTCCAAGTAAAGTTGCATACAGTACTATACTTTACCCCTAAATATTTCACTAGTTAAATAATTTATATTCTAAATTTATACAGTGAAACATGTATACTTAGATAAAAGTTATGGAAAGCACAATCACCTATGTAACCCAAACTCTATCAAGACACACATTACCTCTATCCTAGAAAGCTTCCTCAATGGTGGGTCTTGGTTGAATACAAGATCTGTCTCCAAAGTCCAGAGGCTTTTTACAATACCATTTACCTATTTTACAAAGGTCAAAAGTGTAAAAATATTAACTACATACATATATATGAATTCCTCCATAATTAAGGTAGATGAAACATGGAAAATGTGAAAAGAAGACATGGGTGCACTCTCACCCCAAACAGACTGTCCAGACTTTTAATATCTGCTGCAAGCTGAACCACCACTCCGTTTGTTGTACTGTTGTGGCTTGTGTTTTTGTAATGCTGTAACTTATGTCACTGCTATTTCACACAGTAGTAGGGTCACCCAAAGTGAACAGGGTTCAGCAGAGCTTTCAGACTAAAAACAGTCTACAAAGAAGCAATATGCTGTCCATTTCAGAGGCATTTGTCACTGCAAACCCTATGAATAACATAGAAATATTATTGTCAGAAACAAACTTAATGGATAGAAGCGGAACACTGTCAGAGACAGTGCTAGGAGATGGACCCATCAGGTTGGAAGACAAAGTGTGACTGAGGAAGAGCTAACCTTGTCAAATTAGAGCTGACCAAAATGATAGAGATGGACTAAGGCCTGCAGGACCTTCACTTATTGACGGAGCACAACTCCAAGTGAGAAGAAACAAATGCAAATATCAATTAATAACTGAAAATTTGAATGTATTAATCTAGGAAAATTAGAAGTTGTTAATAAATAAAATAGAACTGATAAAGATTCTTAGTGCCAGTGAGATGAAAGGGACTGGTTTTACCATTCTGAATCAGAAAATCGTACGGTTTACTAAGCTGGGAATGACAGAATCAAGAGGAATAGTGTGGAATTCATTGTCAAAAAGAACACTTCAAGATTTTTCTTAATGTACAATGCTGTCTGTGATAGGATTCTAACTAACCACCTTCAAGGAAATCCAATCAGTACAAGTATTATCCACATTCATGCAGGAGCCATTAATGTTAGTTATAAAGAAATTGAAGCATTGCACCAATGTCTTTGGTCTGAAACAAAGTGAACATGTGGCTCAAGATGCATTGATCATTACTGGGCACAAGAATGCAAAAGTTGAGGGAAAAAAAGCTGATGGAACAGTAGTCAAAAAATACAGACTTGTTTATAAAAATGATGTTTTATGATGAGATCACATAATAGAATTTTGTAATATCAATGACTTGTTTATTTTCAACAACATAAAACGCGACTTCTTCACATGGAAGAGGCAGAAATCAAGTAATAACAGTCTTATTCAACCCCTATTCTATAGCAGACCACATGGTCTATGGTCCGCAGACCACATGCAGCCTGCTGAGGGTATTTATCCAGCCTGCTGGGTGTTTTTGCCATGCTGCCTGTCCTGCTTAGCAGTCGACTCATCCCGGGCCCGCAGTGAATTTGTTCATAGCTTTTTTTTTTTTTAGCTATAGTCCAGCCCTCCAACGATCTGAGGGACAGTGAACTGGTCTCCTGTTTAAAAAGTTTGAGGACCCCCTGCTCTCCAGAGACAGTTGTGTCTAACATAATGCCACCCCCAGCACCAGAGATACAAGTATGTCCCACATGATCCTACCCTCTATTCCAGAGGAACACCTGTCTCACATAATATCTGCCAAAATCCAGATTTCTAATTTCAGAAATCCTCCTCGGTTCAGTATTCAATAATTCTGAGTGGAAAAAGCTTGAGTCATGAAATGGTTAAGATCTAATGCCTCATGGTTGCTATAAAGCAGTAAAAGACCAGGAAAACCAAAAGCTAAGGCACATTTCATCAACTGTAAAATTGAAACCAATATTTTGCCTTCATTTTAACTTAAAATTTCTCAAACAAATAATCTATGCAGAAGTGGCTCCTATCCTAGACATCAAATTTTAGGGGGCACTGCTCTAGTTCCTCTCTAGTCACACCCTTTTTGGCCTGTGTGGTAATTGCATAATCTGGTGTCAATTTGAGGATTCAGAGTGAAGGAGTGAAGTCTAGGCAATCAATCAGATTGGAACTTCATGACCTTCATTTGGAGGCGCTGAAGACTTAAGTAACACATACAGGACATACACTCACTCCATGAGAGACATTGCAGCTGACAAGCCACATGGAGCTACATTAGTGGCTGGAGCTGGAGGAAACATGTAGAGACCCCTGTCCACTGAGATGCTTACAATGCCACTGGGTTCACAAGATTTCCCACCCACTGAATCTGTGATCTTCCTGCATTTGGCGTGTTCCATGAATCTGAAGAGGAATTTACATATTGGTATGGGACATATGGGCTAATATTGGACTTAAGGACTTGATCTGAACTGAGGGATGTTCTCTCAAAATTTAACTGTTTTTGTATATAAAGCTATTTCTTATGTGTTCCCATGAATTTCTCTCTCTAGTCTACCTGGACTAACACAGCCTGGGCATCAAAAAGTCATACAAACAATGAGACTATGTCCCCACCATAAATTATGGTCTGCCTTAATTTGTCATTGCTATCAAATCGATTCCACCTCACAGTGGCCCAAGACCGAAGAATTTCCTACTCAAATTACACCAAGTCTGGATTGCAAGGTTTGCGGGCATCTATCTCTCGGTCCCATTCCTGAGGAGTTAAAGATAGAGCTTAAAGTGAAAATATAATGTGCGGAGTTACCATTCAAAGTAAAGGGTCAGGTGTAGACAGCAAAAGAATGAGAGGCCTACATGGACACATTCTGACACATGAATCCAAGAATGCTTGCCTGGCTTTGGTGGAAGGACAGTGTAAGAATACACACACACACACAGTTATGACTTATATCTGTGTGAAATGTCAGTCTTCATGTATCCTTACACTACACGCCCCCTGGCCCCCCAAAATTCTGAACTCACTTCCATGAAGTCAATGTCAACTCACAGTGACCCTAAAGGACAGGGTAGAACCTCCTGCACCTATGAGCACTAATTGTTTATGGGAGTAGAAAGCCCTATTCTTTCTCCCACAGAATAGTTTGTGTTTTCAAATTATGGACTCTGTGGTTAGCCCAACATCTACTGACTATGCCGCCAGGGCCCTTGCAAATGTAACTAATAAATGTATACTCCACCTGTCACAGTTACCTCAAATACTTTTGTATTAAATTATACATCAAAACTGGGAGTTCTAGGGCTGAGCACCGGTGGCTTAAGTGGTTGAGTGCGAGACTGCGGCCCACGGGCTTGGCGGTTCCAATCCAGAGGCGGCTCTCAGGAGCAGCGCTGGGTAGCTCCCACGACCACCAGAGGCAGTGATGCCCCCCCAAAAAAAAACAAATTGGAAGTTCAATATCACGAATCCCACTAGACAGAGACAGCCATGTTTAAGAAGCCTACCTAGAATCCTTTTCTTCTATGCCCACATCGCTCTCTCAACTCTCAAGTATCATCAGGGTTTTCGTCTATACTAATTCAATACTGCCCACTGCAAGGCAAGGTAAGGTGCCTCTAATAATCTAAATTCAGTTCTTATTTTCCGTTCCCTCTCTTCAGTATCTTAAATTGTGAACCATTTCCCCTTTTTGAAAGCAGCTTTCCCCTTTGGCTTTGAAGGCTCTACTACTCTAGTTTTTCCTCCTAGCTTTTTTGTTCTGTATATGATGGATTCTTTCTGGCAGTTTTTATGAAGAATGAGTACATATATGCTGCACCAAATGATATATAATACACTTCCTAATATGTGTGTATGTGCATAATTCTATTTATCCTAACAATTCCCTTTTAGTATAATAAAATTGAAACTCATGTTAGCTAATGGACTAACTTCCAAACCAAGTTCCAGTACTTACTAGTTTTATGACCCTGGATAATTTACTTAACTTTCCTAAGTTTTTCTCTCCCCGTCTGTATAAATTTATAATATTCTTGTGGGTACAGAATAAACATAGACTATGAAACACACATATTCAATACACCATATCTTCCTTTTACTCTTGTTGCTTCCAGATGTATCCCCCCCCCCAATTTTCCTTGGCTTTCTTTTCATACTATATAACCATACTTCTTCATAATTTTGAATATAACTCCTCCAGAAATACAGTCCTAAATTATGTGCATCCAAATCTTCCTCAAATGTCCAGATCTATATCCCTTTTTGTTTTTTAATCAATTTTATTGGGGGTGCTTACAACAATTCTTTGAATAATCCATACATCAATGGTATCAATCACATTTGTGCATTCATTGTCATAAACATTTTCAAGGCATTTTCTTTCTACTGGAACTCTTAGTTACCAGCTCCTCTTTTTCCCCTCCCTCCTCTATTCTCCCACCCTCATGAACCCTTGATAAATTATAAATCATTGTTATTTTCTATCTTACACTGTCTGCTGCCTCTCTTCACCCATATTTCTGTTGTTCATCCCCCTTGGGTATTGTATGTTAGTTATTATGATCAGTTCTCCCCATCTCCCCATCTCCCCCCTACTCTCTTGGTATTGCTACTTGCATTACTGATCCTGAAGAGTTTATCTGTACTGAATTCCATGTGTTGAGAGTTCTTATCTACACCAGTGTACACACTCTGGTCTAGCCGGATTTGTCAGATGCAACTGGGTCATGATAGTGGAGGGGGAGGAAGCATTAAAGAATTAGAGAGAATGTTGTGTGTATCTTTGGTGCTATACTGCACCCTGGCTCTTTTCTTCCTTGTAATCCTTCTGTGAGGGAATGTGCAATTGTTGAGGCCCATATCCTAAAGCTTTCCTACTTTAGAAACCCACTGCTTGACATTTTAAACTCATCCCTCTTTCTCACAAACCTAAAAAATGGATGGCAAAAGGCTAGGACATAAAATATTTACAAAGGCAGAATAAGAAAGATGAATAACACAGAAGAGAATCAATTTTCAGTTTCCAGCTTATCTCAACATTGAGAAGATCATATCCAAAATTTTCTCTCCTTTTCTTGTTTCTCATTCCTCATACATAAAATTTCCAATCTTTCCATTTCCCTCACCAGGCCCTAAATGGTTTCTCCTATCTCTTTTATTCCCTCACATTTAAATGTTCTATTCATCTAATATTTAACTATATACAATCTCCTTTTACCAAATTCTATAAGTTTACATCTTATCTTCCAATCTATATTGTAAGTTCTTTAAGATCAACTCCATCTCATATTTTTAGTATTCTTATAGTGCTAATAAGTGTTAAATGTTTACTGAAGTCAGATGAATAAAGAACTTTTTGACGTGGAGAAAACATTTTCAAAGAAAAAGCTTGAGAATCATGCCACAAATGGAGAAAGTATGACAAAACAAATTTTTCTCTCTCAAAAGTTTTAGTCTTGGCTTTAAACAGAAAAAAAAAAAGGACCTTTAACACAAACTTTGTTAGTCATGTTAATACTTTTCACCTTCAAGAACTGTACAAATTTTTCTTATTTTGTAATATGAGTACTAGTCATTATACTGCTTACTTCAAAAATAAGCATGAATTGACAACTTAGTCTCTAAAACTATTTATTCTTAACTGATGTGCTATTTACTATCGTAAGCAGTTAAGACCTTTAAAAAGTAAGATAATACAAATGAATGTAGAACATATTAAAAGAAACTGTCTCATTAGTTAGGTAGGTGAATGACTATTTCCAATCTGTGAGAAATACGTTTTTCTTTAAATTATGTTTTATTATTGTGACCAAAAAAATGCTAGTCATTGACACTGACTTTGATATGCTTAGTTTACCTGAGTAGCTTTATCTTTCATGCATGAAGGGTAGTGAACATGAGGATCTCGTGGCCACTGTCCTGTGAGGTAAGGTCCTGTTATTGTATCCAAAGATGAGGTTCGCCTTATTGTACTAGAGGTTCGAACTTGCTGAGATTTTGGCCTGTCCACTATAAAAGGTAAAAAAAGAAATAATTTAGATTAGTCTCATATGAATAACGTAAATGTTAACATAAACTTGAATTGGAGAATGCCATCTGTCAAGTTTCCTTTTAATATATATTTACTCCAAGAGCCCTCTAGTATAATCAGATGACATTTATAGACCTGCTCCCAAGCAAAAAATATACACATAGTACATCTTGCATATACTTTCACGGATTTCAAAGATCCTAGAAAACCTATCCAATTTGAGAACTGCTCTAAGATACATATTATCACCACTGACGTTATTTTAACGGCTTTCTTCACCTATCTCGCATCCACATCAACTAAATCTTAAAATGCTAACCCCTTCCTAAAAACCTTTCACTGTTTAATTGGTATCTTTAGCTTAAATCCCTTATTACTTAGTATGATATAAAAAGCATTTCCAATTTGGCTCCTATGTACTTTAATTCTTAATTTATTGCTACTGGTTGCCTTTGAGTCATTGGGATCCCACGTGTCTCAGAGGAAAAACTGCTCCAGTAGAGTGTTCAATGGCTAATTTTTCAAAAATAGATCGCCAAACCTTTCTCCTGAGACATCTCTAATGGACTTGAATCTGCACGCACATTAATCGTCCTGCATCATTAGGGACTTCTTAATCTCTTGGTTTCTGTCATTCTCACTGCCATGGAGAGTCAATTCTGACTGAGAGCAACTCTGTAGGACAGAGCAGAACTGCTTTCATGGGTTTCCAAGGCTCTAAGTCTTTATGGGGGCTGAAAGCCTCATCTTCTCTTGGAGCATGTGGTGAGTTTGAACTGCTCACCTTGCAGTTAGCAACCCTAACGTGTTAACCATCTACACCACCATTCTGAGTACGTGTGTATAAATCCATGTTAACTACAAAGAGACCACATGAACTACTTGTAGTTTCCCAAGTTTCAAATGTACCCTCTCTGCCTTGGATTATTTCATTATTTACAGAGCTCTTTCCTCCCTTGATTATTGGCAAACTTATTTAACTCCAAGAGCAACTCAGGCGTCATACGACCTCTGTGGAACCTTCCCCAATGCCCTCTTCTTTTCCTCTTCATTCTCTACTTGTGAAGATAAAGAACCCTTCTGTACTCTCATGGTCTGTCTCTCTCCTCCCACCTAAGTACAAATCCCGAGAGAGTACAAACTATAATTATAAAACTGAAAAAAAAGAAGTAATGCTACATATATGCTTAATGAATTTATTCAAAACTACAAAGTAATATATGGAATGAAATATACATGAAGAGGTTTCAAAAGTTCATGGGAAAAGTTTCAATTTCTTTCTTTTTTTTTTTTTTTTTTAGGCATCACTGTCCTGGTGGTGGGAGTAGGAGGCTCAGCCTTTGCTCCTGTGAGCGGGAATTGAACCTCCGTCCCAGTGGGTCGCAGTCCCGCGCACAACCACTACGCCACCAGGGCTCAGCCCTCAATTTCTTTTAATTCCTATTTCCATGAATTTTTGAGGTCCACTCAGATATTCTAAGTAATTTATTTCTAATGTGAATTCTGTGACAGAACCTTGTAGATTATAAACTCCTAAGGTTCAGTCTAATTCAGTGTTGTATGCCCCCAGAGGAAAATGTGTTGCACACACCAGACTGTGCGACCATGAGGTGTTGATGGAATTAGGTATCAGGCATCTAAGACCCGTAACAAACCATACCCAAGGTGAATGAGTATAGTAAACAATTGAACATCCCCTCACAGAAGGGTCACAGAGAAGAGAAGAGCCTGTCAAGGTGCAGTATAGCACCAATGAAACACAACTTTCCTCTAGTTGTTTGATGCTTCCTTCACCCCACTATCATGACCTCAATTCTACCTTACAAATCAGATTAGACCAGAGCATGCACACTGCTACAGGTAAGAGTCCACACAACAAGGAATCCAGGATAGACAAATGTCTCAAGACCAACGATAAGTGTAGAGATACCAGTAGGATTAGGGGATGGTAGGGGGAGAAAGGAGCAATCGATCACAAGGATCAACTAGAACCCCCTCCCAGGGGCGTGAATAAGGGGAAAGTGGGTGAGGGTTAATGAAGGAGAGATGGGGTAAGGCGAGGGAAGAAATAGGTAGCTGATATCAAGGACTCAAGTAGAAAGAGAATGCTTTGAAAACGATGATGATGGCATATGTGCAAATGTGCTTGACATAATGGATGAGTGTATAGATTGTGACAAGAGATATAAAAACACCCAATTAAATGTGTTGAACATTACAGAGAGTAATAAACATTCATTATTGAATTCTGTATTTCAAAGGACCTTCTTAAATCACATACACTCATATCTCACTTATATGTGTAGTTAAGTTACAAAGACCAGATCCTTATATGAAAATCTGCCTTATGTTAAAGTAAAGGATAACTACATTAGATCACAAAATAGAAAATGACCAATGCTTATATAACTATCAAATCACTGAGAATCGTGGCCCAGCCAAGATGACATATACCCATATAATCATCATAGTCAGCTTTATTCTTGCCTTCTACCTTGGTATGTTAATACCAAGTGTATGTCATTACCATAAAATACACAGAAAATTTTTAGCTATTGTCATAAATGCAAAGTATTGGACAGCAAGATAGTCAGTAAGTGAGAGATGGTCACAGTTGTTTACTAGAAAAACAAAGAAACTGCAATATACTCTGATACGATGTTACCTATCAATCTTAAAGTTATCATTTCTATTTCTTAAAAATTATCAAAGAAGATTAGAAGATTACCAAATTCTAACTTTACTTACTTATAATTTTGGGGAGAAAGAAGAGATTTCCTATTTCTACTACTGTAAACAGTTACAGTCTTCGAAACCATGTCCTGTGAGGTTGCTTTGAGTTAAATCTATTTGATGACATTAAGTTTAGCTCCAATTTTATTGGACAGTAGGCAAACAAGCAACAATAATTTATTTTTATTCTTTTGGGTTACCTGAAATTCTATTCCAATCAAAGATATTATTTGTGCTTTCTTCCTTATACCATTTAGCTATATATCTATCCTTTTATTTTCACATTTATAATTACTTTGGTTTTTTAAATTTATTATTAATTAGGAACACATATATAATTTTTTCTTCAATTATATCTAGTCGTATTGTACAATTGCTACCAGGTGTAGCAATTATACGGTAGTTAAAAATTGACTTAAAAAGAATTTTTAACCTAACAACTTTGTCATAATCTTGTAAAGTTTACCCCACTTACATTTATTGCTATGAAAGCTTATTTAATCATTTATTCTCCGCTATTTTAATGCTTCCATATACTATCTAATTTCTATTTTATTATCTTTTTCCTTGCCTTCTCCTTACACTTCAGTATGTAATTTGAAAGATAGACTATTTATAACTCCATTTCTATAAATTATTTGTTCTTTTAAATGTTTTTCAGATTATAGAAGTAATGATTTATCAACTATAGAATATATAGAAATTTAGCATTTCCCCATAATCTCATTTTAATGATACACTTAAATTTAAACTGACTTTATATCCTATTAGAAAGAAACAATACAATTATTTCCTGAAAGACAAAGATAATACTTATGGCAGTTGAATGCTAAATGAAGAAGGCCTAGGTAAAAGTCAGCAATAACTAAAAAAGGAAAAATCATTACATGTGAAAAGTTTGTGCCTTAAATACAAACTGCTTAAGACTATTTCAAAAGTTGTACATAGTCTACAAAAAGACTACAAGCCACGCATTGCCCTTGCGTCAACTCCTGCTCAGAGAGACCTCAGAGGGTTTGAGAGGGTAAATCTTTACAGCAGCCTCAGCCTTAGCCTGTTCCTATGGAAGGGTGGTGGGACCCACCAACCTTGCTATGAGCAGTTCGACATCCATCCCACAGCATCAACATGGCTACTTATAAAACAGTTTACTTAGTCACTTAAGTTCCTTTCAACTTGCTAAGTAACCAATAAAGGCCATTTTGTTTTAAAATAAATAATACCCCACCGATCTGTATATGCCGTATTCTGATCAATTTACTAATTTTTCTTATAATGTATTTTTAATCATGTACATTTGACCAAGTATTCATATAAGCATGTTATGACATGCATTTGTTTAATTATAAATCAGATTATGTATTCTTATTACTATCATATGCATTATAAAAGACAAAACAAAAACTTATACATGTTATTTTATTTTTAAAAATGTTTGTTTCTCCTGTACTTCACTGAAGTGGCTTTACTATCTTCAATTAGTGCATCACTGGATTAAGACGCCAGAAATTAAGTGCTGACTGTAATCTAAAGATTGGCTAGTTTCCTCTAATTCTAAGACTATAACCCCAAATCTTAACTGTATAAGTAAGTTTATATACAAATCAGCACACATAATCAATAGGATGTATATATATATATATATATATACACACACACACACACTGTTATACAAATACATTTGCCTTTTTAAGAAAGAGTAAGTTAAGGCAGCAGTAGTCCATCTACTTTTATAAAATTCACTCCACCAGCTGAGATTTTAAAAAAAATTTATTTAGGACTGAGCCCCGGTGGCGTAGTGGTTGTACGTGGGACTGCGGCCCACTGGAATGGAGGTTAAATTCCAGCAGCAGCTCCAGAGGAGCAAAGGCTGGACCTCCTACTCCCACCACCAGAGGGCAGTGATGCCCCCCCAAAAAAACAAAAAAAAACCCAAAATTTATTTAAATAAAGCAAATGTTCAATCATATGAGCTTCAAACAGTTCATGGAAAACTTCCAGTCTCTTTCCATTCCATTTTCTCATTAAAATTTTAAAGTCCTCTTATATATTTATCTAACTGTATGAAAAAAAAACAAAATAAATAGATCTCATTACTACTTAACCTGAATAAGCATCAAGGAAGTAGCTTCTTCCTAAGTTGGGAACCCACATCTACCAAGAAGTCTGTTAGTTCTTAATTGTTATTACTAACCAAGACATATTGTATCTCTAGCATATGAAAAGTACAATTTCAAATACCAAGGAGAATTACAAAAAGAATTTGTAGACACTTGCCGTACAGAGCTTAGATTCTGGATGGTATAAACACAACATACATAATTACATTATTGTAGCACAGTGGGTACATATTGTGCTGTGATGGGTAATGTCAGCCGTTTGAAACCACCAGCAGTTCCTCTGGAAAAAGATGGGGCTTTCTATTCCTGATAACAATGACTGTGTGAGAAACTCACAGAGGTTGTTCTACCATGAAGTACAGGGTCCCTATGTATCGGTATCAACTGGTTGCCAATGAGGGTATTTTTAAAAACAGTTTATAAAGCAGCACGCACACACACACACACAGTATGTGCATGCCAATAAATGTAGGAGCAAAATTAAGGCATGATTAAAAACAGACAACAGAGCAAGAATGATGCTCTACAACTACACTGAGGTACACCTTCAAAAAGAAGTCAATGTCTCGCCATGCCACTTAGTCTGATTGCTAATAGCTCTCTTTTACATATTTCAGGTAGAATTCCTCATCCAAAATGTGGAGGCTCACTCCATGAAAGACAGGTGTATTAACTTAATCACAAAAATTCAGCCAACAAAATCCTATGGAACATAGTTCTGGTCTGACACAGTTGCAATGAGTCACAATCAACTCAAGAGCAAGTGGTTTTATATAAACTACCAACAATGAGTACATGCTTTTCCAAATTTAATAGTATCCTCACTGTCAGAACCAAGAAATGATCATTCTAGTAGTTTGCGAAAAAGCTTTTCTGTTACATTAATATACAGATTGTGTTTTTCCCTCCACTGAATAGACGGCCACATGGCAACAGCAGCTGGCAGGCCTGGGACTCTTCTGGGGCACCTTATTGAGGATTCCACACAATAATTTGCTCTCTAGCATCCAAATGGAATTCTACTTTAAAGTACTACCAGTAGATTTGAACATAAGCTGCTATATTAGGTCATTGAATCAGAAGAGAATACCGAACAAAGGATTGTTCTGGACAGAAAAAATAAAAAGATAAAATCTAACTACCATATGGCAATAAAATTATGATATTAAGTGAATGTGTTCTCCACAACTTTTAATGTATAAGCAACATTTGCAGACTGGTTAATTAGTAAAACTTGAAAACATGACATCTTAAAAAGCCAATCAAGATTAGAAAGTGGAATTTCTACAAATGTAGGGGAACGAAGACTAATGTTAGAAAGGGATAGACTACAGCTACAGTGGAATATGAAGCAAATCAACACACCCACAAACTACCGTTGTTGAAAGGTGCCAATGAAAAGGGTGCCATTGAAACAGTTGCAAGTCACAGCAACCCTGCGTACAATGGAACACTGCCTCTTCTTGTGCTGTCCTTACAACTTGCTGATCAGCTTGAGCTCTTTGCTGCAGTCACCATGTCGGTCCTCCTTGTCCACGGTCTCCCTCTTTTACGCTGCCTTCTCCTTAGCTAATCAGGTTGTCTTTTTCCAGGGACTGGTCTCTGGTAATAAACTTGTCCAAAGTACATGAGACAGTGTCACCGTCCTCACTTCTAAGGAGTATTCTCTGGCTGTACTTCTTCCAAGATAAATTATTCGTGCTTTTGGCAGTCCTTTCTGTGGCAGTCACCGATCGGTGTCAATTTCAGCACTGGGTGTGTACGAGTGGAGTCTAGCCTGTCAATCTGGAGATAGCCAATGAGGCCTCTGTGTGGATATGACTTTCTTTTGAGAATTCTGGGAAATCTTGGGCTATTTCCCAATTGGAGGAGAGAGACTTGATTCAGTCTTTTGGAGCTGGTCTATCTACAAGACAACAACGGCAGCATGATATGGACCCTGAGTCCTGGAGACTGGAAGAGCCAGGGGAGAAGGCACGTGGGCTTACCCTGATGGAACCAAACCCCTGGGACTGGAGAGGTCACGTGGAGACTCCTACCAGCCCTGAGATGCTTGGAAGGCCACAGAGAGACCCCTGTCAATGTTGAGATGCTTCTACCACCACTGGCTACTGCTGATGGAGCCTGAACTCTGGTAACTAGGAGCCATGGGGAGACCCCTGTCAGCACCGGGATGCTTCCACTGCTTCTACTGCCGCTGGACACACAAGACTCTGCACCTCTGGCCTCTGGTTGTCCTGGCGTCATTGTACATGCTTTGTGAGTGAGAAGGAGACTTTATAGACTGGAATCGGATTTATGGGATAATATAGGACTTATGAACTTGGACTGGACTGGGTTGGGAAGCTTTCTCAATGCTCCATTCCTCTTGTATATAAACCTTTCCCTTATATCCACATGCACGTTTATAAATCTGTTTCTTTAGTCTACCCACACTTTCAATATTCTTCACTGGCATCATAATTCAAAGGAAGAGCTCTTTCTTCAGTCTTCCTTATTGAAAATATCATGGCTTGTATCAGGCATACCTTAATCCTCAAAGTGACATCCTTGCTTTTCGACATTTTTAAAGAAGTCTTGCACAGCACATCTACCCAATGTGTACATCTTTGGTTTCTTGGCTGCACTGATCAAAGATCCAAGCAAGAAAAACCCTCTTGACAACTTGAATCTCTTCTCCATTTACTATGACATTAACTTATTCTAGGTCTGAGGTGAGAACATTGTTTTTCTTTACATTGAGCTGTAATCCATACAGAAGACTTACAGAATCCATACAGAAGTTACTTCAAGTCCTCCTCACTTTTTCAGCAAGCAAGATTGTGTCACCTGGATACCTGATTGTTAATAAGCCATTCACAATCCTGATATATTTTCTTCATATAGTTCAGCTTCTCCAATTATGTGCTTAGCACAATTATTGAATAAGTATAGTGAAACGGTATCTCTGATGTACACCTTTTCAAGTTTTAAACCATGAAGTATTTCCGTTTTTGTTCTAATGACTACCTCTTTATTCATGTTTAGGGTCCGCATGAGTAAAAGGAAATGTTCTGGAATTCCCATTCTTGTCAGTGCTGCCCATAGGTAGTTATGGTCCATAGCTGAATACCTTTGCATAATCAATAAAACACAAGCAAGAAATTGTTTTATGCTTTTAGCCAAGACCCATCGGGCCTCAGTAGTGATCTCCTTTGCTCCTCATCTTCAACTGAATCTGGTTTGAGTTTCTAGCAACTCCCTGTTGATATACTTGTTCAGCCATTGCCGAATCATTTCCTGCAAATTTTACTTGCATCTGACATTGACATTATTCGATATTTTCCATATTATATTGGGTTGTGTTTCCTTAGAAATGGTACAGATATGGGTATCTTCCAAATAGTTGGTCAAGTATCTATCTTCCAAAATTTGGGGGTATAAACCAGTGAGTGTTTCCAATGATTCATCAGCTTGTTGAAACTTTTCAAAAGACACCCCATTAATTTATGGAGGCTTCTTTTTCACAAAAGCCATCAATGCAGCTTGGACTTCTTTCTTTAGCACCATAGGTGCTTTATTATGTGCTAACTCTTGAAATAGTAAAATTCCAACCTGCTCTTTCTGGCACAGTGACTGTATATTCTTTCCAGCTTCTTTTCATGCTTCCTGCATCATTTAGCTTTTTGACCACAGAATCATTTCATCTTACAACTCAAGGCTTGACTCTTTTCTTGAGTTCTTTAACTTTTCTTTTTTGACTTTCTTACTCAAGTCTGCAGAGCCCACTATAATACTGAACTTTGTCCTCCTGAGCTGCCCTTTGAAATGCTCTTTTCCACTCTTTTAACTTAACCTTTTCTTCCATTTACTTTAGCTATTCTACATTCAAGAGTAAGTTTGAGAGTCTCTTCTGACATCCATTTTGATCTTTTCTTTTTCTTTTTTTTTAATGACCTTCTGCTTTCTTCATGTATAAAGTTCCTGATGCTACCTATCATGCAGCTCATCAGGTCATCTGACATTTAAGTGTTCAATGACTCAAATCTTTTCTTGGGACATTCTCTCAATTCAAATGGGATATGCTGAATTTAGGACAAGGTCATATTTTGGCTATCATAAATATTTTAATTTTCTTAACTTCACCTTAAACTTACATAGGAATAGTTGATCTATCGCACAGTCAGTATTCTTGGGACCTGCCAACTTTTCAGCCAGTGTCCCAGTGTTTAATCATTTGCACGTTCCAGCTATTAAACAAACAAGCAAAAGCATACCCCAAAGCCCATTGCTGTCAAGTCAATTCTAACTAATACTAGCCCTATAGAACTACCTTTAGGATTTCCAAGACTAATCTTTACTGAAAAAGACTGTCATATCATTCTCCCCTGGAGCAGCTGAGAGTTCTTTCAACTACTGTGTAAACACTGTAACTCCAAGAAACAAAGCTGTCACCATGAAAAATCAACTGCTTCTTACTTTACTCAAAATTCATTGGTTGAAAATGTAAAGCATCACCCCTAGTGGTGAAGGCTATGAAGTTCAGCAAAATGAATAAAATCACTAGGTGTGTTCTAATTCTTTTTTACATACAAGTCATATTAATATGGACAAAATATCATATTAACAATGCTAACTGTTGAAAGTACACACACATATGTCTGAATTTAGCTCTTAAAGTAAATGCCTTGCTATCCTGTAACAATAGTTAAAAAAAAAAAAAGCTTGCTAGCTAACTAATATCCCAAATAGTCATCAACTTCCATAGGACACGCATAGCTATACATAATGTACATGTGTTTATGTGCATCCTATGTGTGCACATATATTTGTGTAGATATGAATGTATTATATAACATACCATTGAATGTCAACGGGAAAACTGTTTAATTTCTTTAGCCCCTTTAACGTCATATACGATTCACGATGAAGCAGCAGCCATATTGTTACTAGGGGTTTAGCTCATACACACATGGTTTACTCCATGAAAAATGGGTTTAAACATGTCGCTGACATTAATGATGGCTCCAGACAAGATTTCTCAGTAATACATATGTCCTTAGTCTCATTATTCTTTATATAAAATGAAAATTGGGCTGGCTCTCTACCTAATCTTAATCTGTCTTAATTGAACAGAATAAAATTGTCATTAGTCTTAAATTTCCATAGAATAAAATTATCACTAGTCTTAAATTTCCAAAGTCAGCACAGTCTGGGGCACCTTCACCAATGGCCTTCAAGAGCCACATAAAATAAAACTGCCCAAATTCAAATAACAGATTAGACACTAAATCTGAATATACTATTACAAAATGAAACCAAAGGTAAAAACGGAAGTGCTCTTAAAATTCTGAAATATTAACTCAATTAACCCAGGAATTCTGCCACTGAAACCATCTAGCAAATAGGCAGAAATGACCACATGGCTGCCCTGTAGAAATCAGGAAAGGAACCAATCAAGATGCTGACAAGAGAAACAAACATGCTTCTGACTAAGGGAGGCCTGAAGCAGCCCTATAATCTGAGGCTGATCAAGAAAAGGCTTTAAAATGCAGCCAGGCATTCATTTAGAGTTCTCCAGATTACAGCTCTCCCAATTAAGTTTATGTCAAAGAAAACACATGTTGAGATAAGATATTTGGAGGTGGATTTCAATGTTTTCAAAGAAAACTCAAGAAAGTATCTGTTTCTAATATCAAAGTTGAAAGAAAGCTACAGTACTATGGTTATGAAGCCTGGTGGCAAGCAGTGGAACAATATACATAAAATTTAAGGTACAGCTCTCATCTTTGATACTATTTCAAGGACTCTACATATACAGCCAATGAGACATTAGAGGTTTTCTATTTTATTGTTTTTAGAGCAATATTCTTGATTAAAAACTTTGGCAAAGTAGTAATTAGAAGAATTTCTAATGGATTCTATTAATGGAGATTCCAAACATTTGAGTTCTATTATAAATAAATGGCTCAAATGCGAAAAGGAAATAATCAGGGTACTCGTAAAAATGGAAAGTAATATTCTAAATTAAAGGAGCACAAATATTCCTCCAGCAGAGGACTGAACATGTCACAGAATTTTGTTTTAAGCATTTAACTTCCATTTAAAGCATTGATAAAGCTTGAAAATTTCCTTACTAACAAAGAATTTTTATATCCAAGTTCAAAAATAGATACATAGATATAAAATGATAGACAGAATGTGCCAATCTTGACCACTCTAAGTCATCAATATTATTAGTCAAGCCATTTTCCACCCACCCCCACCCTGATATCTAAAGTAGGAAGTGATCTCCCAGTTTGTGATGTGTAAAAAAGGCATTTCCTTCCATGTTTACCTTTTATTAGTGAAGAAAACAGAATGAATAGACATAAAAATATCACCCTTATAATATAGACTACTACTACTATTTTCCACCTGTTGCTATGTGGGGGTCTATGGTCAGACATACAGAATACACAACATATACACACACCCTTTCTTCTCCAAGATTGTCCAGGTATTAACTCTAATTTATAAATTTAGGACCTGTGTGTTATTATTTTTGCACTGTGGCAGGTTTCTACAATATGTGGCATAAGAAGCAGAGCAGTGAGTCAATATTCAAGCCAGCTCATTATATAAACATTTTGTCAAAATATTCTATAAGAATAAATTTCAAATTTCCTCATAAAAAGGCACAACAATGAGGTTTGCAAAACCAAATATCCTAGGACAACATCTATCACATAAACATGTCCCAAGGGAGTCCCACACAAAATATGTGTGTGTGTGTGTGTGTGAGGGCGTAAGACCATCATGTCATCAGCATCCCCCTGAGAACACCAAAATCCCTCACAAGTTAATCTCAAAGGCTAATCTGAAAGCCCTGCTGGCATAGTGTGTTTCCCATTGAGCTGCTGCTAACAGCAGAGTTGGCAGTTCAAACACACTCGTGACATCATGGGAGAAAGATGAGGCTCTCTGCAGCTGTGAAAACTACAGCCTTGGAAATCCTATGTGGTGGTTATGCTCTGTTCTTTAGGGTTGGCTATAAATCAGAAGTGACTCAATGGCAGTCAGTTTGAGTGAGTAATCTGAAAGCAGCCACCCAAACTGGGAGAAAGTTCTGTAGGACATCATTGGTAAATGACAACGAGAGGGCTCCAATACAATAAAGCCGTAGGGCATTGGAGCAATACGGCTAGTTTCAAATTTAATAAACACAAGCTTCTTACAACATGGAATCGAACACAGAGAAATTACTAAGGATCCTAAATTAAAGCGCAAAGGACAGTAAGAACAAAAAAGTAAGGTTCAGATTAAATTGGGGAAGGGAGTCAAGGAGGCTAATTGCAGAGGCAAGAAATTTTTAAAGTATGTATCAGTTTACAAAAATAACACAAGTGGAAGTACTAGCAGTCTGAAGATACAGAAACTACCCTGAATGATTATCCTGAAAAACACATTTTGTTAAAAATAAGCAACACAACATTGTGAACATAATACCACTGACTACTGGTAAGTTTTGTTATATATATAAGGTCTTCAAAATATTTGTGGGAAAATTGTAAAATTTTATTAACTTTTAATTCCACTTTTCCAAGAGTTTTTGAAGTCCCCTTTCACTTTACCATAATAAAAAAGAGCAACAAAATACTATGTTCGGCACACAGAAAGTTTGTCTATCACAAGGGTTTGGGCACTTAACCCAAACCAAACTCTCTGCTATCAAGGTGATTCCAACTCAAAGAGAAAAGTTAACCCTACAGAAAATTGGGGGGTAGGGGGGTGGTGGATGAGGGAGCCAGAAAGAGGTGCCCATATTAAGATAGGCACAAAATATTTCAAAATGAAGTTTTTTTGAAAAATTAAAAAGCCATAAAAACTCTCCGAACTAGAAAAACAGCAATGATGTGCTTGGAGATTAAAAAAAAAAAATTTAAAAAGTGACAGGAAAAATTAGAAATTAAAACTTATTTCAAAAATGAAGATTATTAAAATATACAGTGTCTGGGGTCTTAAAGACTTGAAAGTAAACAAGCGGCCTCAAGCTCAGAAGCAACAAAGCCCACATGGATGAAACACACCAGCCTCTGTGTTGAAGGAATCAGGTGTCAGGCATCAAAGAACTAAAAATTATATCATTATAACTGAGGGGAGTGGAGATTGGGGACCCAAAGCCCATCTGTACGTGAAGCGACATCCCCTTATAAAAGGGTCACTGGGAGGAGACCAGACTGTCAGGTACAGTGTAGCAACAATGAAATAAGCAAGTTTCCTCTAGTTCTTAAATGCTTCCTCCCCCCTCCCCTCTACTACCATGATCCCAATTCCACCTTACAAATCCGGCTAGACCAGAGGATGTACACTGGTACAGATAGGAACCAGAAACATGGAGTATCCAGGACAGATGATTCCTTCAGGACCAGTGGTGAGAGTGGTGATACCGGGTAGGTGGAAGGAGGGTGGAGTAAAAAGGGGAAACCAATTACAGGGATTTACACATGGCCTCTTCCCTGGGGTACAATGGGAGGTGGATAAAGGAAGACATCAGACAGTGTAGAACACGACAATATAATAATTATTTATAAATTTTCGAGGGTTCGTGGGGGAGGGGGGAGCAGGGAGGCAGGGGGAATGTGGGGAGCTGATGCCAAGGGCTTGAGTGGCAAGAGGATATTTTGGAAATGATGATGGCAACAAGTGTACACATGTGCTTTGCATACAATGCATGTATGTATGGATTGTGATGGGAGTTGTATGAGCCCTCAATAAAATTTTTTTAAATGATAGTTACAAAAAATACAAAAATAAATAAATAATGCCATAACAGATAAAATATAAAATATAAAAGGAAAAAATCTAAAACAAGTTTTTAAAAGCTATAAAAAGATTTCAAAAGAAAATGATTACTATATAAACTAGGCAATGACGGTCTACCATATTTGTAACAGTTCACGAACAAGTAAGCCAAAGCAAAAGAAGGGAGGTATAGCCAAAGCATTAAAAAAGTTCTTACAAGATACCTTAAAACTCCACATTAAAAGAGTGTATGTATGCCTGAGGAAATTGACATACACAGAACTACATCAAACAAATTCTAACACAGGCAAAACTGTATTTGTATCCTTGCTATATAAATCAGCAAGAGCTCAACGAATATATTTTCTTATTTTTCCTGAGGTATCCAGCAAAGAAAATTTCATACAATCAAAATCCTAGGAAGGAATTACCATATATACTCATGTATAAGCCAAGTCTGTCAGCACATTTTTTTATACAGGTTTTGTGGTAAGATTAGATCCCTTCGCTGATATTCAGGTCGGCTTATACTAGAGTATATACAGTAACATTAAGATTGGTAGAAGTTGGGGCTGAGCCCCGGTGGCATAGTGGTTGTGCGCAAGACTGCGGTCCACTGGGTTGGTGGTTCAAATCCAGCAGCAGCTCTCCAGGAGCAAGGCTGGGCCTTCTACTCCCACCGGAGGGCAGTGATGCCCGCCCAAAAAAATGATTGGTAAAAGTTGTACACTACTTAGGAAATAACTTTGAAAGGAGAAGGGAGCAACAAAATTCTGAGCATTTTTAATTCAAATTTTCCATCCTCAAATGAAAGAAATTATTTTAAAATGACTGAAAAATCATCTGGTTTTCCTTTTCCCAAATTTGCATTTAATACTATAACTGTCTAGAATATCTGATATAGTAATGCAAATTATTAACTTACAAATATATTCTTACATTTTCCCCAATTTTCTGTTGTGTTGACTCTTGAATAAAAGCAGAACTCACCTCAGAGCTAAATGTTTTCTTGCTAGGTAACCTGGTAAAGAAATCAGCTCCTGTCCCATCTAAGGTGACAGTAACTGGAGTTAGAACATCCATAGTCACTCATTTAGCATAATTTTTTTTGCCCAGTCTCTTCCTCCAAAGCTGGTAATCACAGTTAGTCTCAAAGTACACCTATGGAAGCCTGCAGCAAGATTTAAGAAGCTATCAAAGAATAGATATTCATCTTACAGAAACAGGTGTTTACAGTGAGGACATAAAGGACAATGGACTGAGGAGTTTGAAAAGGGCCCTGTGGACATGAGAAGGTGGAAAGAACCTTAGAGGATGCCCTTCTCTTTTCAGTGGCCTAATTCTGAAGGGATTTCTTGTGTAAAAGACAAAGGAAATACTAATCTCCTTATCATTTTACCAACTAGCAAATGTTAATAATTACTTTCAAAGCCAAGTAAAACTGATTATGCCTCTTAAACAGGCAAATATTTTGTCTTATGTGATTGTAATCAAGAATTTGTAGAATTCTAAACCCAAATATATTTTAACATATAATTTATAAATGAAACAAATATACAAATGCTTCGATTTACTCTATAAACATTTTAAGAATGTAGTAAGAAAACTACAAGACAAATGTGATAGAAACTAAAAGATTAGCTTGAAAAAGACAAATTATAGGGTGATCAGTTAAACTCGTAGGTTAAATCCTGATTAATAGTTAGGAAAGGAGTAATTGCTTAACCTCAATATGGCTGCCAATCAAGCTAATCTAGTGGCGTTAGATAAATGATAAACAAAAGTCTGTACTGAAACAGGTCGGTGCATCCTTAATTTGCTTAATGCAAAAGAATATAGTAATTTAATCTAGTCTACAAAGTATATTTCCTCTATATCATACCCTACAACCAAGCAATAGTGAAACATGCTGTTGATAGGGTTAAACACACAACTAACTCCACTCCTCTATAGAAAATCCAAAATAAATAGGCTAAACAGAATGAAAGCTTCAAAAATAAGGAAACACAGCTGTTTATTCTAGCGTTTAATTTCATAAATATTGACACCAGAGAATCAAATATGTCACTGTGAAACAGCAGTTGATCCAAATGGAATGCTTCGTTAAAACTGGAAATGGCCAAGAGCTGCAGAAAACATCCTGAAGGAAAATGTTTTAAACAAATGACACCTTTGTAGATGCCATGTAGTAAAACAGAACATGGTAGAAACCAGTTCTCTGTTTGCATACACAGAACACCTTCCACCTCAACAATTCTATAAATATTGTGCTGAAATATTGCCAGGAAAGGTTGCCAAGGACTGAGAGCAAATTAAGAAAAAGGTAAAATAAAATAAAACTACTCATGGCATGACTTAAGTAAAAGGAAAAAGTACCATAAAACATTTTAGAAGAGCATCATGCTTTCCCTTGTAATAGTCATGAAATTGTTAACAATCTTGGTCAAAAACAGTCTAATAGTATTACTGACTATATGTAGTTCATACGCTTCAATCAAGAATAGCACTTCTCAGGAGGTAGAAACTGGCCAAGTCAAAAAAAGTTCTAGCATTCATCAGTATCACTTAATTTGCTTTCTAAAACAATGAATGAGTTTCATTCACATTAAAAACCCAAGAAATGAGTGAACTAGCCTCTAACTGTATTTCTGGATCCAGCTTTACAACAGTGCCAAATGTACTGGAGAAACACCTCAACACGAGAGCAGAACTACACCAAGTCAACTAACACACAAAAATAGGTCGACTATTTCTTCCCTTTCCTTTCTCTTCTTTACTCTATGCAATAATGATATGGAACAATAATTGAACTGAACTTAAGAGAGAGCTTCAAAAAGTTCAAGGAAATCTCCATTACCTAAAATTCCATTATCTTTCAATTCAATTTTTCCACAAATTCCTTAAAATTCATTTGTAAATGTATGAAGAATACAGTTAATTTTAACTTTCAATGACTGTTTTTCTTTTCACCTACATTTTCTCCATTTTGTTTTCAATTAAGAGCCAGAGAGGAGAGAAAACACAATACCATGTAAAAATCCTATCACTTTGGTACTTAACTGATTTAATGCAAGATTCATCTACAAAAAGACAAGGCTTCTCCTTGACCGGGGGGGAGGGGGGGGGGCATGTTGGGTTGGTGTCTCTTGTTTAACTTTGTTTAATAATTAGTACCTATACTCATGAAACATCCAATCATTGACCCATCCTCAATTACTGACCCTGAAGAAATACTTAAAAATTAGAAATCAGCTGGTATGTTTTCTTGACAGAAAGAAATTTTTAAAGTGTTACAATTATAAGAGATTCCTGATTCCTATTTCTTTATAATATTCTGAGTATGGGGCCCATATGAAATCACTATGAGCACAGTAGTAACTTAAATTCTGGTTTGATTATAATCCTGTTTCTCATTCAGACAAGGCAGTGATTTCTATGCTTACTTGTTTCATAGCTAATTAGGATCGGTTCGTATGATTTGGAATACTCCATGAATTGCATGCTCAATCCACAGTAATACATTCAAATAAAATAACAAGATCATTTAAATAAATGCACCAAACTTCTTATCCTTCCTGATAGGCATGTTGGAAGACCATGGATTCACGAGACTGCCTTTGCATAGGCTATCTTTCGATGATTAAAATTTTTTAATCAAAGATCTCTGGTGAAACTATCAAATCACAGGTAATTCTCATTACTCACCTATTTCATATTTACAAATCAAACTATTTGCTAAAAATACTTTTAGTGTGCTTTATCAGGCTCCTGCAGGGAAAAAAAACAGCCAATGAATGCAAAAATCTATCTGGTAGTCACTAATACAATATTCACCAGAAGTTTATAAAACACAACTACTACATGAACAAGAATTGATTCTATGTCAAAATAAATATACTACCAAATTACAAAATACACATTTGTTGAAGTGGGTGTCACCTGGACACCGACAAAAGCACTGACAGGACACAGTGGACCGTACTAGCCAATGTGATAGATTATAGACAGGATAAAAATAGGACTTGAAGGTGAATTTTCCAAGAGTTCTAAGAGCAGCTGGTGGACCCCCTTTCTTCAAACTCAAGAGTTGACAGTTGGTAATGCTAGCACATCACAATGGAAGTTCTAGGTGGGTCTTCCAGGCAGATAGGTGACATTCCACCTGATAATCCAAGGACCCAGACTTCCTTCATTGCAGGTGTCACCATTCTCCTACAGTCTTGGCTAGAATCCTCTGTGAGATACTCTGCATCCACCTGGCAGATGAGAGAGCAGGAGGAATGAGGCTTATGCCAGAGTTTTTTTTAATCAAGGATGGAGTGTGGTTTATTAACTGGCCTTATGTAACCAGGGGCTCAAGTAGAAAGCAAGTGTTTTGAGAATAAGGGAAACAAATGTACAAAAGTGCTTGACACGATGGATGGATGTGTGGATGGTGATAAGCGTTGTACAAGTCCTCGATGAAAATGATTTAATTAAAAAAAAATAAGAAGGAGCCCTGATGGTATGTATAGTGGCTATGTCAGGGATTCTCAACCTTCCTAATGCTGGGAACCTTTAATACAGTTCTCCTCATGTTGTGATGACCGCCCCCATAAAAATATTTTCATTACTACTTCATAACAGTAATTTTGCTACTGTTAAGAATCAGGCAACAACCCTTGTGAAAGGGTCGTTTGACCCCCAAAGAGGTTGCGGCCCACAGGTTGGGATCCTGGACTATGAGTTGGACTGCAATTCAAAGGTTGCAAGTTTGAAACCACCAGCCACATGCCCAAGGAGAAAGACTGGACCCTTTTCTATTCTCATCAATAGTCTCAGCCACTCACAGAAGGAGTTCTACCCTGTCCCATAGAGCTGCTTTGAGTCAGCTTTGACTTGACTATGAGTTTTGTTTTATTGAGTTTCACTACAAGAAAAACAAAGAGCCATTATGAAGTAGTGGGTTTTATGTGTTGGGGTGCTAACTGCAAGGTCAACAGTTCAAAACCACAAGCTGCTTGGAGGGAGAAAAAAGGAGGCCTTCTATAAAGAGTTACAATCTCAGAAACACAGAGGAGCAAAGTTCTAGCCTGTCTTACGAGGTTCGCTATGAGACAGAGTCAGTTTGATGGCAATGAGACTTGAGAGTTAACCACAATAAAAGGAAGGTCTGGTTAGTATTCAATTTCTTACTAACCAGGAACTCTGCAATTCAAACCCACCAGCATCTCCCAAGGAGAAAGATAAAGCTATATGAATCAGAAATTTAGAGGCATAGAAAACCTAGGGTCACTATGATTCAGATTAAAATGGAAGGGAATAGGTTTGGTTGAAAGTACATGCCAGGTTAAGGAATATAGTCTAGATCGGTGATTCCCAACCTGTGGGTCATGATCCCTTTGGGGGTTGAATGACCCTTTCACAGAAGTTGTCCAATTCATAACAGTAGCAAAATTAGTTTGAAGTAGCAACCAAAATAGTTTTATGGCTGGGGGTTCACCACAAGATGAGGAACTTTATTAAAAGGGTCTCAGCACTAGGAAGGTTAAAAACCACTAGTCTAAATGTACACTCAGAGAGGAGAGAAAGGGTTTGGGTGGGCACAGAGGTGTCTCTTAGAAACAGGCCTCATTCTATTTTTCTATATAGAAACTGTGACAAAATTTTAGAGTGAATCTCAATAATTTATCATAGTTTGTCACTACAATAAAGGTAACCTAATTTAGTCACTTACCTTACACTTCATACATTGGGCTCTTAATAATTTTTGGTTATTTTCAGAAATTATACACACTCACTAAAGAACTTCTGTATCACTGAGAGCATTCTGAATAACATGCTTTAAGGCTAAATTTCTTTTCAAAAAATATATATATAAAACAGCTGGAGAATATCTGGAGGTATGTCAAAAAGTTTGTGAAAAAAGTGAATTAAAATATGATGAAAAGTTTCCACCAATTTTTTGATGTTTGTTTATAGGAGGCACATCCCCGAAAAAAAATTTTCACAGCTGTGTATTTAATTTTTTTATAAAAACCACTCTATCACGTTCAAAGTACTTTCCGTTACACTTAACACATGTCAAATCTGCGATTTCATTCTGCAGAACGTTTTACAAACTCTCACCTCTTCTATGTCATCAGATTGCTGTCCTTTCATGCCCCCCTTCATTAGCAGAAACAAAAAGGAGTTCACATGAAGCCAGGTCAGGTGAGTAAGGTGAATGGGGTAAGATAGGCATGCTGGGTTTTATTATTATTCATTATCTTTCATCTAGGGCAGAAACTAGCATACTGAGATGGTTGCATGAACAGGTGCACTGTTGTCGTAGCAAAACCAGCCTCACTGTCTGTCACAAATCAGGACTTTTTTGTTGCACACTTAATCTTTTCAGAACCTCTAAAGAAGCAGCTTGATGCACAGTCTGACCTGGTGGAACGAACTCCAGATGCACTACAAGTTGGCATTTTTGCTCATTTGGGTAGTTGACGGACATCTAGAATCAGGTTTGTCATCAATTGATATTTCACATTTTTTACAACAAAAAAACCACTCTGCACTTGAATTTTTTCCATAGAGTTGTCCGTGTCAGTGTTCGACATCACAACAGTTACTGTGGCATTTTTCCAGAACAGGACACAAAATTTCACAGCTGCACACTGTTTCTTATACTGGCCATCACAAAAAAAAAATGATGTTGGAGCAAACTGCTTTCATGAAAAAAGTTTACTGTGGCCTCCTATGTGCCTTCTATATACATATTGCTTTGTGACCAGAATCTTCCCAGGCTACTCCACTGGGTGCATTAACTTAGAGGGAGTTGCTCAGTGCTCACCTAGTGGGAAAAATGTGTATAATGAAAACTCAACTCCACTCATTGCAATTCTGATTTTGGGGAGGTAGCACTCACTTATTTCATTCTGGTGGTTTCAGAATTCTTATACATCATTTAACATGCTTTTAGAAGTGACCTGGTATAGTATTCTCTATGCTATTGAGGAGAAAACCACTAATTTGTTACCAATATTTCTCTACATAACTGGGAGTTTGGGTCACTCAATGACTTGTGAAATAAGATAGGGTTAGAAGTATCTAGGCATAATAAGTGCTCTAGGTATCATAAGTCCTATGTTTACAATAGTACATTTTGAATTACATTAAGTAATAACTCTTTATCATCTGTCTTCTTGCCTACAACTAATGATTTCTTAAGGGCATACATCTAGCCCACCAAGCAGAATTTTCTGTCAGAATGTTTTAATTTCATTTTGCATTTTGTCTGGAATTTTACTGAACCTTCAAAAATTCTCATGTACCTCTGAAAGAGGTTATTCTTTTAAGACTAATTCACTGCCCTGGTGTGAATTCGTTCGGTTAGATTACTTAGGATATTTACTGAGAGCAACAATACAAAGGGAGTGCAAGCTTTCTTGAAGGTAGTAAGGGAAGGGTGGCATAACTGCTTTTTGGAGAGGAAGTACTAGCATACAGTCCTCCTTTTCATGTGGTTCCTAATCCCAAATCTAAAACTCAGTCTAGCACTGGAGGGGAAGGTCTAGTTGCCAGGAGCTTAACAGTTTACAAACAGTTTTGATAGATCTAATGGTAAAGTAATAGATTTTACTTTGTTATAATACTCTATCATAATATTGATGTGAGCAAAGAGTTTATCTTTTTATATCAATGATATTGTTACTGCTACATACTGATTATGAGCACTAGGGGCATGGGGGCCACAGGTTGGGCTGTGTATTCCAAGGTCAGCAATTCCAAACCACCAGAGTGACCGAGAAGGGCTTTCTATTCCCATGAAGAGTTAAGTCTCAGAAACCCACGAGAAATTTGACTCTAGCTTCCATAAGGCTGCCATGAATCAGAATCAACTCAATGGCAGGGAGATTGGTTTGGTTTTGTTTTTTAGATATGCTGATTATCATCAGTTTAAAGTTATAGGAGGAGCCTTGATGGCACAGTGTTTAAGAGCTCAGTGGCTGACACCAAGTTGATGTGCTTTGAACCCACCAGACAATCCACAGGAGGAAGATGTGACAGTCTACACTTCCATAAAGATTGACAGCCAGGGAAGCTCGAGGTGGGGCTGGGGTGGGAGGAAGTTATTCCAACTCAATCCTGTGAGGTTGCAAGGTTGCTAGGAGTTGGGATTGATTGGAAGCAATGATTTTAATGGATTTGAAATTATATACCTTATCACTTTGATTTGACAATTCTTCAGGTTTCTAAGAAGTTTCAAATAAATGTAAGATTCCTAATTAAATCCTGAAGAAAAACATTTCAAATTTGTTAACCCATTCAAAGGGAATCACCATGGCAAGTTAAAAAAAAGGTAGTTGAGCTTTCATAGAATGCATTTTTTCCACTAGGTGAGCATTGAGCAACTCCCTCTAAGTTAATGCACCCAGTGGCGTAGCCTGGGAAGATTCTTTCTGGTCACAAAGCAGTATGTGTATAGAAGGCACATAGGAGGCCACAGTAAACGTTTTTCATGAAAGCAGTTTTGCTCCAACATTATTTTTTTTTTGTGATGGTCAATTTAAGATAACAACGTGCAACTGAAATTTTGTGTCCTGCTCAGTAAAAATGTCACAACAACTGTTTGTGATGTTGAACACAACTGACAAAGTACTATGGAAAAAAAATTCAAGCACAGAGTGGTTTTCTTGTTGTAAAAAATGTCAAATGTCAATTGATGACAAACCTGATTCTGGACATCCGTCAACTACCCGAATGAGCAAAACTGTCAACTTGTAGTGCATCTGGAGTTCGTTCCACCAGGTCAAACTGTGCATCAAGCTTCCTATTTAAAGGTTCTGAAAAGATTATATAAGTGTGCAACAAAAAAGGTTTGATTTGTGGCAGGGTGGGGCATGTTTGCCACCATGACAATGCACATCATGCAGCCATCTCAGTGTGCCAGCTGTTGACCGAAAACAGCATGCCTGTCCTGCCCCATGCACCTTACTCACCTGACTTTACTCCACGTGCCTTCTATTCTATGAATGAAGGGGGGCATGAAAGAACAACAATTTGATGACATAGAAGAGGTGAAGAAAAAAACGAGGGAAGTTCTGTCAACCTCCAAACAGATGGGTTAAAAAAATGTTTTCCAGAATAGATTTGTGGATTTGACAAATGTTTTAAGTGTATCACAGAGTACTCTGAAGGTGATAAGCTTGCTTCATTTTTTAAAAATTAAATAAATAGCTTTGGAAAAAATAGTTCCAGTGTTTCTGGGGTACCCCCTCAGATATTCTATAATGCAAACATAGAGTGAATATACTTTTAAGTGAAAATATTGGCTAAAAATGTTAACAGGACTGGCAAGAACGTAAAAAATATGAGCAAAGTGTTCCAGAAGTTTTATTTGAAAATATTTGAATTTGTAAATGTGTCACTTGGCAAACATAAAAAATATATAATCTGTCTTCATTTGATGTATACAGATACTGTTTCTATGCTCATTCTAGCCATTAGAAATAACTACAATTTTCCATGCTTGTTCCAACTTTGAATTTAAACACCAACATAATCACCTCACAAAATCACAAAGTCAATTCCAGCAAAGAAAATGATCATATATCAATCAAGTGGAAAAAAACTAGATTTGTCATTCTAAACTGTTAAGTGGCTCAGGAAAGGAATTAATATTTAAACTGATTAATCTTTTTCTCTAAACATAGCCATCAAACTTATTTCTTACCAAGTAACCTCAAAGTAAACAGCTAAGTCAAGAAATACTACAACTCAGACATGCTTCCATGAAGGAAATGTAACTTTAACACTATAAAATAGTAAATTTCCCCCAAATTATAAGGGATAATGCTCAGAAATATATCTAATTATATATATTTGAATTATATAAGATGAGCAAAATTCCTAAATCCCTATCACATGGTATATTACAATTGAAGTATTATGAGAAGATGATCCATCAACTGCTACTATGTGAGGAGAAAATTTAAGGAGCTAAAATTATTATCCATCTAGTGATGGCTGAGCACGGAATGTGAGGAGTCTTGTTTTTGTCTCTCTCACATATGTGTGCGCATATACATGCACATCTTCTACTGAGTAGACCTTTTGCAAAAAACATACTGGCCCATTTATCTTTAGTTCTTAAGTATATACAAAAGCTTTAAAAAAATCAGTCTTTAAGAACAGAATTTCATGCAAACGATCATAATCACTAATCACTTTTTCTATTATACCTATTCTTACTGCTTTGTACTCTCAAAATTGATGAAGCACAGATCTCATAAAAATATTTCATGTCTATAAGAAATATTTCCTCCACTGACCTTAGTATTAGGTACAATTTCAGGAAATTACAACTGAAGTAATAATTAAAAAGTCTTACAAATATTCTAGAAAAAGGTCTTGTACCAAATTTTAAAGTATACCTTTTTCCACAAAGTCCTGTAAGAAACAAAATCACTAGTACTTGAGTTCTTTCCATTTTAAAATAGTACTTAAATATCAAATTTCTTAGAATTTTAAAACTCAAAACAAGAAAGGAAATAGAAAATATCTTTTAACATTCAATCATAGTAACTTTTTAGGACATTAATTCTGTAAACTGTTGCAAGAACATGTTATGCAGCAATGAGAAATTACACTATCCAGTAATGTCTTTACAACCTCGGACAAACCGCAAATCTTGTCTGACTGACTCCCTAAAAAGTCTGTGTAAATAACATTCTGGTAAATTGAATCATTTTACTTGCAAATGTTAGACATTCTGTAAAGCAAATAACCACACCAAAACCTTGCAGTTACACTTTTTCATATTGCAGTGAAGCATATACTGATAGATGATTTACACTCCCTCTTGTTGATAAGAATCATTTTTGTTTTTGTTTTTTTGTGGGCCTCACTGCTTCTGGTGGTTGTGGGCACTACTCAGTGCTGCTCCTGAGAGCCGCCACTGGATTGGAACCGTCAAGCCCGCGGCCCCGCAGTCCTGCACTCAACCACTTGTGCCACCGGAGCTTAGCCCAAGAATCATCTTGTTTTTAGGAGAATATAAAGACATTTAAATATGAGTCTTTTTTTAAATCCACAATTTGGGAGTGATAGTGATAACTTTCTATTTGGGGTGGGGGAGGGCACTACTGCCCACTGGTGGTCGTGGAAGCTACCCAGCCTTGCTTCCGGAGAGCTGCTGCTGGATTTGAATCGCCAAGCCTGTGGGCCACAGTCCCGCACTCAACCACTATGCGATAACTTTCTATTTTATGTGATGATATATACTAGCGTTTTCCACATGGAATCACTATCATTGAATGGCAGGCCTGAATAAAGTGTAACAGTCCCCAAAATGGGCAACACAAAAGTGTAATATTTACTCCATTAAATAAGATGATCTATAGATGTTGTATTTCTACTATAAAGCTTAGTATGAAAAGAGAACAAATCAACTGACCTAAAGATTAATTAGAATAAATGAACAACAATATTTAAAGGTTATAATGCCAGTTATTTCCTTAAAGTAAAAATGTATAAAAAATTCAGTTAGGTAATTATAAATATAACAAACACGCCTAAGTCACAGTATAGTGAACCTGAATATGATAAGGATATGTAAGTCCCTTTAAAGTCTAGCATAATAAGAGTAGATATGCAAATTAAGTCCTACTCTTGTCAATACGTTAGAGAATCACTCATGGGTATTACTTACCCATATACAGCGACATAATACACAAGAAGGCACATCCAGCAAGAGTCCGGAACTCTGAGATGTCTGTGAATGTACTTTAAACTAATGCTAACTGCAAAAGGAAAGACCAGGAGGCCCAACCTAATTTAGAAAGGTAAGCAAAGGAACATAGCAACTGATATATGAAAGCCAGAGCTAAAAGTGGATCAAATGAGAGAGATGATAGTGGGTCAAATTCTTGGTAGACTGTAAATGTTTTAAGCTTGTTGAGATAAACAAATGTGAGCACATCCATTGCACACAGTTCCTCACACAGGACTCAGTATTTGTTGAGTTAAAATGAGAGAAGACCCTTTTGTTTTACTCACCACTGCACTAGCAATAGAGGATCTCTGGTGGCATAGTGGATAAGCACTGAGCTGTTAACCACGAGGTTGGTGTTCAAACCGGTCAGAAACTACTTGGAAGAAAGATGAGGCTGTCTACTCCTGTAACGATTTAAAGTCTACGAAACCCAAAAGGACAGCTCTACTTTGTTGTACAGACTTGCAACAAGTCAGAGCTGACTCAATGGGAGCAAAAAATGTGGGTGCTACCAATAAACATCCCTGATAGCACACTTAGTTAAGTGTTGAACTGTTAGCCAGAAGTTTGGTGGTTCAACCTCATCAGACACTCCAAAAGGCAGACTGCTTTTGAAACACTTACAGCCCTAAAACCCTGTAGAGTTCTTCTCTGCCCTTTAGGGGTGCTATGACTTGACAACATAGGGTGTAGTTTTGGTTTTAGTATTGCCAATAACTTATATAATATCTGACACAAATATTTTTAAGGAAGAATCACCACTGAAAATAAATTAAACCTGTACTAATTTTTGCCCCTAAGGGACCTTGGTGACATACTTAAGATACAAGGTGGCCTACTAACCACATGGTCAGTGTTTCAAACCTACCACCTTGGGCTAGCCATCCCAATAAAGATTTACAGCCTTGGAAACTCAAAATAGCAGTTTTATTCCATTCTATAGGGAGCACTGTGGGCGTAGTGGGTTTTGAGTTGAGCTGCTAACTGCAAGGTCAGCAATTCCAAACCACTAGCCACAACACAGGAAAAAGATGAGGCTTTCTACTCCTGTAAAAAGGTACATTGTCACAAATACACAGAGGCAGTTCTACATGGCCCTATAGGGTTACTGTGAGAATTAACTCAGCAGTGAGTGAGTGAGTGAGTGAGTGAGTGAGTGAGTGAGTGAGTAGGCCACTATGCCTTGGAATGGACTAGATAGTAGTAAGTAAATATCTTTTGCCATATTTAATCTAAAAAGACAAAGAGTAAATAATGCGGTGATTTTGGTTTGTTAATAATAGATAACTTTGCCATACAAAAAATTAAAAGAATATAAAAATAAGTCACTATCACAATAGCGCAGAGTATTTTTCTCAAAAAAAAAAGAAAAAAACCACAGAAAAGAAAAAGTCATTTTCTTGAAAAAGTCATTTCTTTTTTTTTTTTTGCATCACTCCCCACTGGTTGGAGTGGGGAGGCCCAGTCTTGCTCCTGGAGAGCTGCTGCTGGATTTGAACTGCCAAGTCAGTAGGCCACAGTCCCACACTCAACCATTACGCCACCGGGGCTCAGCCCGAAAAAGTCATTTCTAAGCATAGTTTAAATCCTTTAATGAAAATATATATAGCCATGTTTGCTAACCCAGTCAATAAATAAGAGACATTTCACAAATGTGGCATCAGGATTGAAGGAAGATTGGTAAAGAGCCTGCAATATACATAGATAATGCAACTTTGCATTGTGAAAATGAAGAGATCTTGAAGCACTTACAAATGAAGATCAAAAACTAGTTTTCAATTTGGGTTATATCTTTACAAAATCAAAGAAAACAAAAATCCTCACAACTAGGCTACTAAACAGACTCACAATAAACAGAAATATGACTGCATTGATTATGACTTATTTTAGTTGGATCTTCAATGAGCACCCATGGACACAGTTAAGAAATCAATCAATCCATATCTTTTTTAAATGCTAAACAAACATGTCACTTTGAGGACTAAGGTGCACATGACCAAAGCCATGTTATTTTCAATGGCTTCTTATAGATGCAATATTTGGACAATGGATAAGGAAGGCTCAAGAAGAATTGCTACGTTTGAATTACTGTGTTGGTAGAGAATATTAAATATTCCATGGACTGTCAGAAGAACAAGCAGGTCTGTCTTGGAAAAAGTACAGCCAGAATACTCCTTAGAATAAACTGGTGAGACTCTGTCTCAAGTACTTCAAATATGCTATGAGGAGAGACCACTCTGTAGGAGAAGCCCATCATACCTGGTAGAACAGGAACAGAAAAGAGAAAGTCCCTCACTGCGAAGAAGTAACACAGTGGCTAGTACAATGGAACTTAAATATAGAAACCACTGTGAAGATGGCAAAGGACCTGGTATTGCTCTATTCTGTGTACAAAGACTCCCTATGAGTTAGAACCGACTAGAAGGCACCTAAAAGACGACTTTAAATTACCTGATTTTAACAAAAGAAAGGACAGTGAATTATTTTCAGGGGTGCTTGTAAACTTCCAAAATGAAATACAATGGAAAGACAAAAGTGAGTGCCAAAAATATTTCAAATGTCATGAAGACATTGACTACCAGCTAACATGTGGGCAAACTTCTATTTTATTAGGATTCTTCACTTTACATGGAATAGCAGTTTTCGTAAAGCTAGACCAGTTCTGAAGGGGCTATAAAAGTTTATGAAAAATTCCATTAACTTTTAACTCCGTTCTTCCACAAATATTTTGAAACCCTCACATATATTGCTGGTAAGTGTCTTCAATTTGATTCTGACTCATGAAAACACCCTGTGACAAAGTTTCCTGGGATATAATTTCTATAGAAGTAGATTGTCAGGTGTTTCTCCACGAAGTAGCAATGTGGGTTCAAAACCTGCCGACCTTTTGATAAGCAAATGAATGATTAACTGTTGTGCCACCAGGGCTCCTTAGACCTGATGTAATCCCAAGGAACTAGATACTACCGGTTTCACTACCAACATCATTTCACTAATTCAACTAACAACCAAACCATTCTTGGAAACAATCCAACCAGAGGTAAGGGTGTTAAGACGGACGTGCTTGCTTTGGACACATTACCAGAAGAAGGTGTGTTTGATAAAGTGGAGGGCCAACAAAAATAAGGGAAGTTTTTAATGGATGGACTGACCCAAGTGCCACAGTATACTAAAACACAGCAACAAAGATGAAAGAAGAAGGGATATTTCATTTTGCGATACAGAGGGTTACCATGAGTTGGAACTCAATTCACAGACAACAATTCAACTTATAGAGTAATGTGTTTTAATGAGAACAGTTTGTAAAAAAAAATGTCATGAGAAGTTTTATCTATCACGTAAGACTCAACATAGCCAGATGCCAGTTAATCAATTCCAACTCATGGAAACACCAAGTTTTTCAAGCCTTTCTTCCGAGGCACAATTAGGTGGGGTCTGACCACCAACACTTGGATTGGAAGTTGAATGCCTTGGAAGGTAACAATCGGAACCTACAAACTCTTCATAAAGATTTTAAAGACTATAATAAAAACACAATCTAATACTACTTAAAAAAGGGATCAAGTTTCATGACTACAAAATTTTTTTAATGCCTAATCACTCTAGAAGAAATTATTACAACAGAAATGTCTTTTCGATGGCCCATCAAAAGATCTAGAAAAAATGAAGCAGTCACATGGACATTAACTGAGAAGGCAGCACGCCTTGCTCTGTTGATACTGATACATAAAATGACATGATTGTGGATGCTACTAAAATACAAAAGGATTTACCATAGATACTCAAGTATAAGCCAATCCAAATAGCTGAGGGATTTACTTTCACCACAAAAACTGCGTTAAAAATGTGCTGGAAAGGGCTGAGCCCCGGTGGCATAGTGGTTGTGCGCAGGACTGCAGCCCACTGGGATGGAGGTTCGCTTCCAGCTCCACGGAGCAAAGGCTGGGCCTCCTACTCTCACCACCTGAGGGCAGTGATGCTCCCCCAAAACAATGTGCTGGAAAACTTGGCTTATACATGAGTGTATACAGTAAGTCAAGAGGACTGAGCCCCAGTGGCGTAAGTGGTTGAGTGCAGGACTGCGGCCCGTGGGTTTGGACGTTCAAATCCAGCGGCAGTTCTCAGGAGCAGCACTGGGTAGTGCCCACGATCACCAGAGGCAGTGATGCAAAGAAAAAAAAAAAAAAGATACACTTAATACAGTAAGTCAAGTATAATAGTAGGGTTGAATGGAATCTTGTGATGCATTATCAAAAATAAGCAGCTTTTAAGCACAGGCATCATCAAATGGGAAAATATAAAACACTAAATATGACTTTAACATTTCATGTGATGTGAAGTTTTTACCATTTAAAAATTAAATGTTAAAAACTATGTCTTAAACCCTTAAGGAGTAAGGGGAAGGCCCACTAATGGGATAAGAAAGTTTCAAAGAACTTATTACATTTTTATATGCACACTCAGGGCCTGAATAATTGGGGATCCTAGTAGCTATTTTTGGTTCTGTGGACCCTAGAGCCTAGACCCATTTAGTTTTCTCTTCACTGAACCACTCAAAGATAATTTTAGCCTTTATATGATATAACTGTATAAGCAATGGGATTATTCATTGTGCATGCTTCCCTGCCTCATAACTAATTGGGTTCCAAAAGAAATTTTCAGTGAACTTAAAGTTGGCAGCTTAGTGAGCTGCAAAAGCACTCAGGGTCCTTCTGCACATGCTATGTACGGGCCAAGTACTTCTCAAGGCCTCATTTCCTCATCTGTGAGAAAGGAATAATAATAGAGCATCCTATATGGCATTAAGAATCAACTATATGAAAATAATTCTTGTTGCTGTTTTCTGTTTACATTGAGTTGTGGAGATAGTACCAAACACATAAATGTTCAATAAATGACAAAATTTTATTAAGGAACATGTAATCCAGTATTTTCTTCTTCTTTCAAGGGCAGATTTTCCCCCTACCTAAGCAAAATCTTAAAGATCTCAACTTCCTCATTTAAGTCAGAATAAAATACAAAGGATTAGTGACTTGTTTAAATCAAATGTCAACATTGGAGAGATCCCAAGTCTCTTAACTCCAAATCTACTATTTTTCGCTTCTAAAGTACTTTTATAGGGCCACTTAATAAAATGACTAGTTGATCCCTTGAATTGATCAATACACAAGAGGAGGTTATTCTGCAAGGAATATATAGCCACATACTTCATTCCATCTTCATCAGAAGACGACAAGAAATAATTTCAAAAGGAGATTTATAAGGTTGGCTACATGGCAATTTTAGTTGACATTAATATGCATTCAATCTTATATTCAGTATTGATAGTATCATATATGGCATTTGGTATTGTTAAGTAATAATGAAATCACGAAGTTATTTTATGTCTTATAATCTCTGCTTTAGAAAATAAAGTGTATAATAATTATAAAAAATGTTTAAGGAACTGGAAACATGCAGAATCCAAAACAGATGATTCCTTCAGGACCAGTGGTGAGAGAGGCGATACCAGGAGGGTGGAGGGAAGGTGAAATAGAAAGGGGGAACCAATTACAAGAATCTACATATAACCTCCTCCCTGGAGTACGGACAACAGGGAAGGGGGTGAAGGGAGACATCAAACAGTGTACGACATGACAAAATAATAATAATTTATAAATGATCAAGGGTTCATGGGGAAGGGGAGGGAGGAGGGAAAGTATGGAGAGCTGATACCAAGGACTTAGGTGGAAGGAAAATGCTTTGAGAATGATGACGGCAACAAATGTACAAATGTGCCTTGCATACAATAAATGTGTGTACTGATTGTGATGAGAGTTGCATGAGTCCCCAATAAAATGATTTTTTTAAGTTGAATCATTAAAATAAACTATATGGACTACTCATAAAATTGCTCCCCATGTGCAAGTATTATAAATATGCTCTACTACTATCATAGTAAGTATTTGAACTTACATAATAAGAGGGAGTAAGTTGTAGCAGTGTTTTGCCTTTCTGTTATGACACACATTCTGATACTTAGTGGATTTTTTTTTAACCGCCTATTACTTTGACAAGACGATTTTGGGCAATGACCTTGCTATACAGTAATGAGTTTCACTAGTCTCTGCAACACATTCTTATTTTTGGTGAGCCATCATTAAGGTGTACCATGGGGACACTTCAATAGGCTACTTGCATACACTAGAAATCCACATTAGAGAGAAATAACAGTTGACTTTTGAGAAGTTGAATCAACCGAGCACTAGTTACTGAGATAATCACTTGAAGCCGGTGTCTCTGCTCAGTGATTTCTAAATCATTCCTCATTTTACCATATATTAACTTCATATAATTTGTAAAACACTTATAAAGGCAGAAGGGCAAGAACAGCAATTCCATTTACTAAAATATAATTCAAGGGCAGCACAGATTCTAGATGTTAAAGAGGATCAGACACAAGTTGAATAATCAAGCTCATATTTCTGAACCCTTGAGAGCAAAGATTCCTCAATCCCATTAATTGCCAATACAGACATACACACACACACTCATTCACACACAAGTATGTGCGCGCGCACACACACACACACACACACACACACACTATTCTTTCATGTAAAAAACAAATGAAGAGAAATGGTCAATCCATCAATATTCTAATGGTTACATTCACTTTCCTAGGACTCACATTTTTAGACATCCTGAAAAAGTCAAAACATATCCCTGTACAGCAAAATAGAGAATAACAGAAAACAAATTCCTTTGCCATTCTTTCAGCTCGGAAACCATAGCTGAACACCAACCTTAAAGCTTTTTTTAGTTAAAAGGTTGGCTTATGGAATGAGGAATGGCTCAGAAGATCTGCATTCCAAACTCTCTCACCTTAGTACGCAGTGTCTCAGATACTATAACTACGCAAATGTGCGCACTTCCTACCTTGACTACAACAGTTAGAGACAGAGCATACTAAGTCCTGATACCAAGTCCTAGAGGTATTCATGAACTTGTCACCTCTCAGCATTTGCTGGATATACACAACATGGATTAAAAATATTTGTTCCTACTAAAGTAAAATACTGGGAAAATGTTTTTCTTTCATTTGTTCATAAAATAAATACAATGGAGTTTTTAGAATTACAAAAAGTTACCCAATTTTTTTGTACTTTGTCCTATAAATAGCATTTTTTTTTTCATTTTTAGACTAAGTTGGGTATTGGGTGGAGAGGTCAAGGGGAAAAGAACATGAGAAATGGATCCTGGAAGATCTAGGAGGTGCTCTAGGTTTCCCAGGTTAATAGATGACTACTAGTGTTCTATTTTAGTTTTTGGCAAAATCCAGTTACAAACTAATTAGATAAAAGCTTCAACCTCATGTTAAAATAATTAAGCATAGTATAGCACAGAAACAGATTTTGTTTCTCTGATACTGAATAGAACAAAAGATGATATTAAATACAAAAGATGACAGTGTCAGGCACAGACCTAGAACAGGTGCTTTGAAAGGGCCTATCTTGTTGGAGAATGGGAATTTTAAATTATGGGGAAAGGACTTAACTAAAAATAACAACAACAAAGTCTTAGCACATAAGCTGCATAGGAAATTTGATATGAGCATTCAGAAATTTTCAAAATTTTTCTCTTCCAATCATTTCGAACACTCATTTATATCTATTGCTATTCACTGTATTATCACAAATAAAAGTCATCAAGTTGTCATTACCCAGCAACATTTCCCCAATATAGAGATTCTAATTTGCATTAAGTCAGGCAGAAAATTACTCTGCAGTAAACAAAAACCTTTCTGTGAAAGTACTATAATTAATAAAATGGTTATTAGTTTAACGCATGTACACCAAAACTTGAAAGTTAAAAAACAGGCCTAGAATGCAAAGCAGGTGTGACCAAATTTTACCATCTTTAACTTCTGGGGAGTATTCTGACTATATGCTTGTTTCATGACATATTTGTCCATTGTCTTCTTACTCACTGTCCAGCTTTCATATGCATCTGAGGTAATTAGAAAATGCCAGAGCTTAGAGGAACACCTTAGTCCTCAAAGTGACATCTTTGCTTGTTAACATTTCAAAGAATTCTTTTGGGAGAGGGAAAAAACAGAGCTGATACCAAGGGCTCAAGTAGAAAGAAAATGTTTTGAAAATGATGACATATGTACAAATGTGCTTGACACAATAGGTGACAGTGTCGGGATTGTGATAAGAGTTGTATGAGTCCTCAATGATTTTTTTTTTTTTTAAAGAAAGAAAAAAGGCTTAGAGGTTGCTATATAGCTTACTAAAAAATTGTTCCCAGTCAATTCTGACTCAAGGAGACGTGCTAGGTTGTCAGAGATCTGGATCCACAGGGCTTTCAGTAGCTGATTCTTCAGAAGTAGATCATCTGATCATTCACTGCAGGTACCTCTAGATAGACTCATCAGGATGCAGCTGAACATATTGTGCATACCACCCAGGGCCTCCTTAAACACATTAGGTATCTAATAATCTATCTGCTTACAGTAATAATAATTTGAAAGGAATATAATCTTTTAATAAAAGATAGCAATTTAAGATTAAATAATTTTCATAGTCGTGTATTTTGATATTCACTTATTGATGTAAAACTTTATTACTATAATTGGTGGAGGAAGTTAGATAGCATCAAAAATGAAAAATAACATCTAGTGTAGTCATAAATGTTTAATAAAGACTTAACACCTTTATTAGGAAGCAGTATTTGGAACCTGTCTCTTAAAAAAACTTCACTCTAGGGTAGTAAAAATTTAAATTCCTCATAATTACTGAAAGCAGGTCCCCTGGTGGTGCTATCAAATAAAATCGGCAGTTCAAACCTACCAGCAACACGACAAGAGAAAGATGAGGCTCCTGCAAAGATTTACAAAGCCTCAGTAGTCCTGTATCTTGTGGCCTGAGTCAGAATGGACTTGATGGCAATGGGTTGGTTAAGTACTTTAAGAAAACTAACTTAAAGGGTGGACTTTATAAGACTATAATTCTGAGATTTAAATTTACCAGAAAAGTGAATATCTGAGGATCTTTAAAATAAAAAACAAATTATTAATGATTATTAATAAAGATTTAAAAAATTAAATATTTTTGTATTCCACTAACTGAGCACAAACATAAAAATGACTTAAAAGGGGAAACTTTAATTAATGAAAAGATAAATCCAACTACAAACTGAAGACAAATGAGCTGATATTTTCTCAAGCTTTCTCTCTTACAAACACACACCCACGCGCGCGCATGTACCCTGTACTGTTATCCATTACTACATGCTGGTTAGCTTTGTATTTTATTTTAGAATAGAAATGTAACATCTCTATGTATAAAACAATAAAGTCCTACAAATACTCATAAAAAACAAACAAATTTTACTGTGGTTAGAAAACCACTAAAGCACTAGGCCTGAATAAATCTGTTATGTGAAATCGGAAGCCAGTGTATGCTCTTTTCAATAGCAAGAGCTATTAAACTACACACTCTTCATTTTGTTGTACATTAAAAATTAGCACTATTTTCTGAGTTTTACAGTTTAGAATTTGCTCAATTTTTATAAAAAGACCCACAAAGATTTGCATTTGTTAGTTACTATCTTGCACAATAGAAAATGTATTTGCTCCAATTTTTAAATCCATAAGCTTTGATCTGTGAGGTTTCAGAAGAAAGCAACTTTATATTCTTTTGGTTGTTACTAATTATAATTGTTAGCTTAAAGATTATTGTTCTAAAAATAATAATCCGCTGCATTCTCCTTTGAGTTGTTCTATTTATTCCAAAGGTAGACTTTATGTATTACCATCACAAAAATAACTATTTGCATAATACTTTATGATTTTACATCTATTAGAAACACATCACAGGGAGCCTGATGATGCATTCAGCTGCTTGTCATTCACCACTTCAAGACCCTTCAGAATCAAACAAGGGGGAGGGGCACATTGCTAATGACAGAAGTATAGAAATGAATATAAATAACAAACTTGGAAGTTTTAAGAATACAAAAGAAAAAGGATAAAAAGATGATGATGACCCCCTCACACAATTAAAACAGTTGCACTTGGTACATTCCATATGTCCTATATTGAGAGGACAAGGTATTTGGAGATTCATGCCTCTTTTATTGTAGTACCCATTGAAGTGACTTAAAAGTATGCTACAAAAATAAATGAAATAATCATTCTTTCTAGGGTTTATAAACTAACAGCATGTTAATATTAAAATCTAGCAGTCTTGCTTACAGAATTCAGCTTTTGGAATGCATCATCACAAATAAAAATAAAAACCAGAAAGTTATCATTTTCATCCTTGTGATCTAATAATCCCAGTATCATTTTTCTATTATTATTCTAGCCTAAACCTAAAGCTTATAGATATGCACATTAGATTGTTTAGAAAGGAATTAAAATGGTCTAATATATTTTCAAATATATTTCCAATATATTTTCAAATCATACTGTTTCATAAGTTTTTCTTTAAAAAGATGACAAAGAAAACTGCTTACAGCATCTATATTGTCCTCTATCCTCACCTCTCTAGATAAAATACTTAAAACTATTGACTACTCAGTTATGACACTTCGAGCCCAAATGTCCATAGCACTTGGAAGTTTTTTGTAAACGACATGCCTTTTAAAAAATACATATCCCTTGAGGCACCATTTACTTAATTTAGCATCCTTTATATATGTAGTTTCAAGCATAGTATAACACCATCTTCTTAGACATACATGCACATGTGTTCATGTGCCCATATGCACGCACACACACAACACACCATTCTGGATTGTACAGAAAAGGAAGGCAGAGGAAGAAATGGGGCACGTAGTTGTTTTTCATTCATGTAGTACAGTGATGTCAGTGTCTGCTGCAGCAGCCAAGGCGGCAGGAACCTTGACCTGTGGAAGCTGAAATCCCTGTAGTCTGAACCTTGCAGATTCAAAAGAAACTGAGTAGATAATGGCTTTAAAAAACTAAAATCAGCTATTCACACTAAGAATTTTAAATGGTTGAAAAGACAGGATGCATTAGTTTTAGTTTTCATTAGGTTTGGAGGGGGGTCCAAGATGGGATGAGGAGAAGTAGAATGGGACAATAGACATAGGGAACTGGGGGCACAAGAGCCTGCATTCAGAATCACCTCAGTGTAAGAATCTGACAAAAACACCTGGTGTTACAAAGGCAGAAAGACATCTCTAACAATCTCTAGCAGAGAAAGCCCTTCCATTCCCAATGTAAGCTCCCTGATGATGCAAATCTGTCTGCTGCACAACCAGACTCTGAAAGTGTTTTCATCATGATTGCATTAAAATTGCATTCAAGTCGGATGTGCCACGCTACAACAAAGAGGATGGCTCACAAATTCCCTTAGAACTACTTGATGACCGAGCATGCAATTCCTCAGCAATTACAGCTTTTGGAGAATACAGAAAAACAAGTTGTACTATATAATGTGTTGATGCCAGTGTTTGTCAACTAAAAGGGTGAGGTGGTAACTTAGGAGATAGTCATTACAGTGGCAGCAATAGCCAAAACTACTCTTAAGCTGCCCACAAAACCCTGTGTACATGATTGGCAATGCTTTCTTTAACATTTTTGCATGAGTCCCCGGATTATAATCCTGAAACTCAATGTACGCCTCGCTGAAGCTACATCACTCAGAAATTCACCAAACTGCTGCCTTTTTTTTTTGTTAACTTTCATAAATGAGCTGATGAAACACAGCTAGAGAAAATGTGCAAAGGATATGCATATGGCATTAATCTGTTAGAAAATGGTGGCCTTTTTTAATAAAATACAGCCAAAGATGTGTGTTCAGTTGTGGTCATTATTAGGGCGATCACGTTGTTTTCATTCATTCATTCAGGATTTGCTGGAGGATGTCAGTTTCTGCAGCAGCTGGCTTGACCTGGGGGAGGAGTGGGGGAGCAAATTCCTCCTGGTGCATACAGATTACAGGATGTATTTCTTGGGGCTCGTGTACACATCTCACTGCACGACATTCTACTCTGGTTCACCATCAAGTGGTCTGAAAACAATTGCCTTCGCAACATGTTAATTACAGGGCTGAAATATTAAAACAAAAACATCAAAACGGCAATCTGCCCCAACACAATCACTTTCTCCCAGTCTAAATAAAGCCCTTCACCAAGAAAACTCAATTCTAAACAAAACGAAAATCCACATACCACATCAACTGTGTACAGAGCTCCAGTGTTTCTTTTCCGGCTAGCAATGTTTTCCACTCAGTATGATCTGCTCCCTCTACAATGCAGCAGCAGCAGCATCTGGAGCTGTAAGCTGGTATCTATCTAATCACAAGAACGACTCCACTCTCCCTTAGGAGCTCCACGTCTGTTTTGGCGAACCTTCCTGTTCTCCCCCAGGACTCAACTAGATCATTCGCTGTGTCCCTAGACAGACACCAAACCACACCAGACAGCAAACAGTACTGGGAGGCATCCGCCCGCTTACCATTACCTTTGACATCCGAGGAAGAAAAAAAAAGAAAGAAACTTGAGTCTTGAACAGTTGGAGCGAACTCTAAGGTGTGCTTAAAAGTGGGAAAGAAATGGGAGCACGTTACACAAAGAGATCTCTGAAATGTTACCATACAGACCGTGAGTCTGGCATAGACCATTTCCAGTGCAGCCCTGTTTTGATGCATATGACCATTTATAGAGAGGAGGACTTAAAGACCTCCCCCCCACCCCCCACCCCCCCAAAAAAAGAGGAGGCGGCGGCGGCGGCGGCGGCCAACAGCAACCCCCTACACACTTCAATTGCACATTCGAAATTGTCCCCTGGAGACACCCAGCAGATAGCTTTCCTCCGCACCTACCCCAGCAGCCCTCCCCCCAAAAGGGGGAAGGAAAACCTTATCCTGGTGGTTACAGGCGCTAGGAACTTTGCAGGAAGCACAAAGAGGCTGCCGAGATTACAAGCACCTCCCGCTCGGCTGCTGGGGTTGGGGTGCGTGTGTTTCGACCAGCACCTTCTGCCCCTGTCACACACAGCCACCCCTCAGCGAGGGAACTGGAAAGCCTTTCGACGCAGGCGAGGGACGGCAGAGAAACTACGAGCAGCGGCACGAGGGTCGGAGAGAACTTGCAGTTTTCCGTTCGCTCGGCCAAGCACGCCCCGCAGCGACCGAAGCCGGGTGGGATTTCCAGCGCCACTTTCACACCTTCGAGCAAGGCGCTTAGCAAAGGGGAGCCCGCAGAGGCTGAAGTTTCCACGGAGGGCACCGTCGGGGAGACGCACCGCCCGAGAGGACGCAGGGGTTGGGCTCGCTACCTCTGCACACGGGCGAGCCGGGGCTCCGTCTCTCAGGTGAGCTGCTCCTCCGGCGGCTCTCAGGGGACCGTCTCGGGCGGCCCTTGGCCCGCGGCGCCTGCTCGGTCGGGGCCGCGGCCGGCGGCGGCGGCGTCGGGCTAGGCGGACTGGGGCCGCGGGCCGCGCCGGGCCCCGGGAGACTGCCCAGCGAGGCGGCGGCGGCGGCGGCGGGCGGGCGCGTGGGACTGTGCTGGCTGCTGCGCAGGAGCTGGTAGGGCACCGTGGCGCGGATGGGCTGCAGCAGCCGGCCGGCGCCCGCAGCCGGGGCGCAGCCCATGCCGCCGCCGCCGCCCGCACTGTTCCCGCTCCCGGCGGCGGCGGCGGCGGCGGCGGGCGGGGAGCTGGCGGCGCTGCGCCGCATCCTCTGCGGCGGAGGGTGAGGGGTCTGAGACGAACTGGAGGAGGAGGAGGCGGCAGTGGACATGGTGGCTCCGCGAGCCCTGGACGACGCCGGCCAGCACTGAGGCGCGGAGCGTGTGGGAGCCGGCGCGACAGTGCGTGCGAGTGTGTAAGGGGGAGGGGCGGGGTAGAGGGGAGGGGAGGAGTCTTGCAACTCCCCCTTCCCAACGCGCACCCCCGTCGCCTAGGCAAGGGGGGCGGGGGGGAGGGGAAAGCAGCTAAAACAAACGTCCAACGGCACCAACCGCCCGGCCGGGCTAGCTGTGGTGGTCAGGACTGGAGTCGCAACGACCCCCGGGCCGCCGCCGCCCCGGGCATCGCACTGACAGGGAAGCAGGGTTCCCGTGCGGAACTCGCAGCCTCCCCAGCCCTGTGGGGCTGCACGCGCGGAAGAACCCGACAAATGGACGGACGGCTGGCACCCCGGCTTCTAGGGACTAAGAAAAAAAGAGAGGTGCCGGGCGCTCAGCGGAACCCCCAACCACAGAGAACGCCTCCGAGTGTTCCGCCGGTTCCTCACTCCAAGCGGCAACTAATCCCACCCCCGACCCGCACTCCGCCCCCACCCCCTCGGCACCGCCTCCCGGCGTTTGGGACCGGGCAGCTGCCGCAACGAGGCCTCTCATTGGCTACGCTGGTCTCCACCAGCACTAGAATGATTGGCTCCACAGTAGGAGTGAGAGGTGCATTCGCCAGTGAAACTGGTGCGTCTTCCCTTCGGGGCGGGGCGTGAGAGAGTGGAAGCGTGAGGAAGGGGCTGAGTTCACCATGAGGGGCGTGAGAGTTGACAGCCTTAGAGGTGAGAGGGAGACTTTGATTGGGCCGCCTAGGAAAGTGATCCCGCGTGTGTGCCCTGCGCGTGCCCAAACACCCACAGACACGCGCACGCACCTTTAAGCCGGTTGCAAGTACTCCTCCTCCTTGGCCAGGCGCTACTTGCAGAAAACACAAGGGCAAGTATACAAGTTGGGATGTTTTAAAAGTTAAGAGCCCGGAAGATCTGTTCCGTTCCCAGTACTTTTCATAATCTGAGGTTTCATGGCTTGTATACTAGTCAAAACAACTTAGGATGCTTAGCATAATTAACAAAGTGATCAGAAGCCATGTCTGTAAGCAAGGTGCACAAAAGGGCTTTAATTTATAGCCCATCGTAACGTTTGTAGGTAGCAGTGAAATAATGAAATCTTCTGCTCTAGTGTTGCATGGTTCAACAGGGAATTTTACATCATATGCGTTCGGTTGAGTATATTCACGGGGGACACATCGTTGATTCTTCTCTGAGCAGCCACTTGGGAAGAATAAATACCAGATGTATGTGGAAATCCACTGGGGTCAATTCTCTTTTTGTTCTGTAATGCAACTGTAGCGGTACAAAGGTTTTGAATGGCGATTAAAATCGTGTCTGCCTCACAATAAATCACGGCTTTAAATCTGCTTGTTGCTGTTATTAGGTATCTATCTGACTCATAGCAGCCCTATATACAACAAAGGAAACCCTGCCTGTCCCTGCACCATCCTCTCAATTGTCCTGTGCCCAAGCCCATTGTTGCAGCCGCCGTGCCAATCATCTACTAAGCATGATATCTTTCTCCAAAGAATGGTCCCTATGTCCAAAGGATGGAAGACAAAGTCTCGCCACTCGTCTCCAAAAACACATTCTGGCTGAACTTCTTCTAAGACAGACTTGTTTGCTCTGCCTATTCGTGGTACTTTCAACATTCTTCTCCAGCATAATTCAGATAGATGAATTCATCTTTGGGCTCCTTATTTGGTGTCCAACTTTCACATGCATTTTTAAACTCTACACTGGGCCTATACCAGTTATCGTCCATTAATTTTCATGAGGATAAAAAAGAAAAGTGAGATCCCAGAACAATCTGCTGATGTCCACACAATTGACATGCTTCCTCTGATGTCAGGCACTATCTGCAGCAGGAGTCGGTTTCACTCAAAGGAGGCCTGTCAGCTTCGTTGTGTGTTTACACCAGAGGTAGACTTAGGCTGGTTAAAAAAAAAAAAAAAAGTAATGTAACCATAAGAATACAAAAATTGCATCCAGTATTTCCACCCCTTAAAATTACTGCAGATGTCTTCCTTTGCCACTCTAGAATAATAGCTAGCATTTATTGAACACTCACCAAACACCTACCACTGCTCCAAGAGCGTTTCTTGTGTAGACTCATTTAACCCTCTCAATAATCCACAGAGTATATATGATCCTTATCCCTACTGTGTTCTCATCTGAAGCACAAAGAGGTTAAATATCTTGCTTAAGAGCACTCAGCTGGGAAGTGAGGAGCTTGAAATCTCACCAAGGCCGTTTGCTTCAAGGATCAGTGAGTAGCCCTCTACTCTGCTTTGCTCCCTCATAGCATCAAGATGTGCTTAAAGTTCACAAAAGTTTACAGATATCACTTGTGGGATGTTCCCTTATAGTTCAAAATATTTTCCCAGTGAAAACAACCTACTGTGGTTTGGATTTCTAAAAGCAACACATTTTAATGATAAATAGGGTAAGTATTTCATTCAGGTTTGGTATAATCTGACCTCTTGTGTTCATTTTTTCATATAAAAACTAAGATTTCTAAGTAGGAAATTCCATTCTTTCACAAGTAAAAACAAATGAAAAGGACGGTGATGTCTTCATAAGAGTAGAAATGTGCCTGGCATGAATAAGCAAAAATATGTAAAGCTTTGAAAAATGCTGTTAAGTTTCTAAATTGTTGATTAGATTACATGGATTTGGAACAAGGGCTATCATTGCTGATGTCAAATAGACCTTGGCCGAAAACAAAACAGAAGGATGTCTGTTTTATAGACTATGCAAAGGATATGTAGACTGTGTGGATCATAACAAACTATTGATAGCCATAAGAATTCCAGAACACTTCGTTTTTCTCATGCAGAAACTGTCCACAGATCAAAAGGCGGTTGTGTGAACAGAACAAGGGCATAGTGTGTGATTTAAAAATCAGGAAAGGTGTAGGTCAAGTTTATATCTTCTCCCCATACTTTTACAATCTACATGGTGAACAAAGTGGATTGCCTCTATCCTTTCATTAACCTAGAAAAGGGCAATTTCCCTTACCTGCATGTGTCCTTTATAAAGATCAATGTACTGGGTGTTGGTTGGTTGCATAGTCTTATGTCATGTTCTAACTGCTTGAGGGAAGCCCCTGAACCAAATGAGTAGGGCCTCAGTCTAACACACTGTATATGTCCCCAAACATGGCCCCAATACCATTTGGGAGGGGGGGGGTTATTGGTAACTGTGATATATTGATCTGCCAACCATCTTTTAGTGATATTTTCCTTGACTTCTTATATCCTTGGTCCCCATTTTGGCCTAGTGCTAATGGTCTCCCTCATCGGGATGATATATCTGTCGTCTTGTCTTTGTCTCATTTAAGACATAAGAAATGTTCTCTAAGTTGTTTTTATAAAGATAATTAAGTTTTCCCATGAACTTAAAAAAAATCTGCAGATTCTTTTACATTAACAAAGAACTATGAGAAGGAAATCAGGAAAACAATATAATTTATAATAGCCACCTAGAATATAAAACAAGAATGAATCTTATCAGAGATACACGAGACTTACACAAAGAAAGCTATAAAATGCTACTACTGGAAACCAAAATAGACCTATACAAACAAAATCACATGAATAACAAGTTACAATTGTGTTATGGATAAGAAGACTTAGCATTATGAAAATGTTGATACTATCCAATGCCATCTATAAATATAATGCAATCCAGAATCCATCATTCTTTAAAGAGATGAAAAAACTAATCAGCAACCTCTTATAGAAAAGAAAGAGGTCTCTATAAAGCAAAAGCAAAGTACTAATAAAGGAGAATGAAATAGGAGACCTCACTCTTTTGACCTCAAAACCTCGCCATAGAAATCACACTAGACAAGCACAGACACACAGACAAGTGGGAGAGACTTGAGAGCCCCACCAGTACTCCCATCTATCTATGGACAGCTGATCTTTGACAATTGGCCAAAATTCATTATATAAGGGAGTCACAGTCTCTTTAACAAACAGGGTGCCAGCAAAATTAGATATGTATTTATAATAAATGAAACAGGATCTGTACCTCATAATGTATCTTTAAAAACTCAGTGTGGATCAAAAAAAAAACACGAACAAATTTAAGCATTTTAGTACATGGCAAAGTCTTATCAAGCATAACTAAAAATGTACAGACAGCAGAAAATAAGCTAGATAACTGACATCTCCTAAAACTCAGGTATTTGCATCAAAAGACTGCTCTAAATGATTAAAAAGAGCACCTAGCGACTGGGGGATTTTTTTTTTTTTAATGCTCAAAACTGCTGGTGAGCTTTTTAAATGATACAATCATTGTAGAAAATGGACTGGTACTTCCTTAAAAAGCTATAAATAGAAATGCCATATGATCCAGCTATCAGTTTACTCAGTATATATCATAGATAAATTAGAATTGTGACATGGGTAGATACATGCACAATCAGGTTTATCGCAGAATTTTCCATAGTAGCAAGAAGATGGAAATAACCTAAGTGCTCATCAATGGACAAATGGGTAAATAAACTATGGCATTTAAACACAATAGAATAATATGTAACGCTAAAGACTGAAGAGGAATCCACAAAACACTTCATAACATGAATGAACCTCGAGGTAATGTTATATGGAATTAGTCAATCACAAAAGGGCAAATAATGTATGAGACCTCTATTATTAAAAAAGCTAGAAAAGATTTACACAGAGAAACTTTGTTGGTGCCTACCAGGAACAGGAAGGGATGGTGCCTGCTACCACTGCTGACCACTGTGATTCAGATGACACTAGAAGGTCCCAGATAGAGTGGGAGGGTGGGGGGGAGGTAAAACAAATGCTAACACCTAGGACTTGAGTAGAAAGAAAATGTTTTGAGAATGATAGTGGCAACAAATGTACAAATGTATGTACAATAGATGTGTATGTATTGATTGTGATTTAAGAGTTGTATGAGTCCCCAATAAAGTGATTTAAAAATAAATAAAAGTAATAAGATAAAAAACTTCCAAACCGTACAAGACAAAATTGACTGATCTAGTAGAGATGAGTGGAACACCCAGGCCTGTGGCCCTTAGGTATCCTTCAAACCAGGAACTAATCCCAACCTGGAGATGAACTTTCAGTCAAACAATAAACAGGCCTATAAAAGTGGACAATCACACCAGGGAAGAGTGTATTACCGAGAACAATCCATCACACAGCCCAGAAGGCAGGGAGGGGCAGAAAAGGAGGGTGAATGCCAGCGGGGAACACAGGGAGGAAGTGGATGGAGTGTTGCTGAGTGGGGAACACAGGGAGCAAGTGGATACAGCGCTGTTACGTTGCGTGGGTTGCAATCAATGTCACAGAACAAAATGTGTATAAACTGTTCAATGGAAAACTAACCTGCTCTTCACACGTCCTCCAAAGCCACAATTTAAAAGTTCAAAGAAAAGAGAAGAAAACAGCATGGTGTTTTGGTCCTTAATAGGCAAAATGAAAAATATGAGTCTATATGCCATCTGGAGACTCATCAGAAATTGAAAATGAAAAAAAAAAAAAGACTTGGTAGTCGAGAAAAGACACCTGAACTTCACAGAAAAAAAGGACAACTGACAGAAATAGTGACAGTTGAGTCGAGTCAGTTAGGGAGTGGCATCTACCAATTGGTTCTATCCTGTTATAAACAGCTATTCTCAAGAGGCTGTGTAAAGGAACTGAAAAAGGATATTCCATTAAGTAGAAAAAGAGATGATGAAGTGATGAAAACGTTTTTTGTTTTATTTCTGAAATCTCACATAAGCTATAGACAAATGAATGTCTTGGTTTTTTTATTAAAAATCATTTTATTGGGGACTTGTACATCGTTTTTCACAATACATAAATACATACACTGCCAAGCACCTTCACATGTCTGCTGCTGTTATCATTCTCCAAATAATTGCTTTTCCACTTGAGCCCTTGATAGCAGCTTTCCATCCTTTCCCCTCTGTCCCTTCTCCCCCCTCCCCCACCAACCCTCAATACTTTATAAATTATTATTGTTCTGTAAAGGGTGTCTTACTTTTAATTATCAAGGACATCAAAAAGAATCTAGATGCAATTCTCCCTACAAGAATTAAATGTGATAAATATCATCCATTTTTCAAGCTCACACCTTCACAGAAATTGCACTTGTAAACTGTGGTGGTGGTGATGGATCCCCTACACTGGTACATAAGCAGGTATGCACTACTTCACCAAAAGACTACAAAGTCTGCTCCCTTAGAAGTTGCAGAGTTGGGACTGAGGAACAGAGTATTCTCACTCATTCCATGCTCTCCTGTTCCAGTTGTTTTCTTTGATGGAGGGAGTATGCTTGACTCTCATGGTGTTATTCTTTTTCTTTTAAATGAGAGTTTAAATAATGAAAGTGAGTTGTCAATTGATTTCCTATGTGGCTGGATTCCCCATTTTATCACAGGAGTTAAGTATTTGTGGGACAACTAAGGCTTAGGCCACTTATCAGCACTGTTTAACTAGAGACGCATTTTTTTTTTTGAAGCACACAATTGTTAGACTGTCCTACCTACCACCATTGTATTGATACAATGACATGCAGGGATGTACGACAAACTAAACAAGGAAATATGGGTTTGCATGTGCTAATTTGCTAATCTCCAGTGAGCAGTTTCATATGAATTTCACCAAAAACTGACGGAAAAGATGAAACTGTTCTCTACATGTTGGGAAGTAAGCACAGAAAGCCAAGGCTTACCTTGTTTACTGGGCTCTGTGCCCATATCAGGGATTGCCTATTTGAAAAGAAGCGTTGATTCTATAGGAAGGTGTTGTGGGGTTGGGAAGAGATGGCAGCTATGCCTAGGAGCAGTATTTGCTGTGGTGAAAGACAAGTGACACTGTTAACTATCGTTTCATAAATTGACATCAGTTAACCTGTGCTTACCTTGCTTCTTGAGTACTTGGTCACTGGTGGCATCTAAAACCCCTCTTGGAGAGTTTAGTAGCAGCAGTCCTAGCATCAGACTTAAGAACGCCTCATGAATTATTCCACGCTTTTTCAGTGTCAGAATCTACACTCTGCAAAGCACACCTGTTCTCACATTCTAGTAAATGATAGCCATTAATGCTTATCCCTACAGATAAAATTTAAGGAGTCTAAAGAATAAGTCTTCCACAAAAGAAGTCTCTCAAAACCTAGTGGCCAAGAAAGACTTCAGAGCAGACAGTGAAGAACTGACTGAAGATTCTTTAGCAAATGGGGAGAACATGAGTGGAGCTGATCTTTATGAAGAGCTTACAAATTGCATTGGAGACAGAAGACCAGAGGGTAATTTAGGAAGCTTGGAGAAGAGTCCAGCTGAGACTATGTAATAAAAGACAGGGGAGTGTCAAAGGTGGTGGAGAGGACACAAAGATTCAAATGAAGGTCCTTCTCAACTGCTGTGTTATTTGGACTTTGAAAGGAGAGGTTAGATTGCTCTGAAACTTCAGATTTGGAGATCTGGGAGGATAGTGGTGGTGTTAGCAGGAACAGCCAAGAGAAGAAGTAGGTTTGGGAAGAAGAGCATGAGTTTAGCTGCAAAAACAAGCTTACAGATAAGGAAACTGAGCATGTACAGATGGTAGCTGAAACTAGGGGCACACATGAAGTCAGCAAGGAAGAACATAATAAATACAAGAAGACAAGGGAAAACTTGAGGATAATTTCTACTTTAGAACATGAGGAAGAAACCTAAAATAATCAGCCAAAAATTAGAAAAGAGGACAGAAAGCAACACTTTTAAAATGAACATGAAAGAGTTCAGGGTTTCAGAGGATAAGGACTCATTTGGTAGATGCCTTTTAAAATATCTAGCAAGACCACACCTGCCCTCGCTGGGAAACAACCCTCCACCTTACACACACAGAGGGGATGGGCTATGTTTATACAAAATGACCTTTCTCCTTTCACTTAGTTGATTGAACCCAAGTTGGTCAATTGACTATATAGTTAGGTCAATTGGTTTCTCCCCCAGGATTATGATTAGAAAATTTATATTCTGTTAAGTGTAGGACTGAACATGTCATGGGTACAGAAAAATAAAGAAAACCAGTCTTGTAAGGAGAATAATAATAATAGAAGTGACTTAGAGAGAGGAGGAATGAGTCCATGTGGATTGAAAGAGGAAGAGACCCTGAGAACAAGTTCATTTTTCCTTGAGGTCATATCTTTTTCCTTCGGTTCTTCAAAATAATCCCCTTCCTCCCTAACCCTGCTGATACAACTTCAATATATTCCCACCCTCAAGGCTACAAATCCATTAGCATTTGGATCTGTTTCTTGTTCTTTTACGTAAATAGTTCAATTGTCTTCTATAAAGAGTTAACTTCTGTACTTGAGATTTCAATTTCTTTTCCTTTTCCCTTCTCACGGACTCCATTTCATCATTTATACTCTCCTTCATTATCAAAGTCTTGATTATTCTTAATAATGTATGAGCATGTTCTCATCTTAACATTAAAAAGAAATGAACAATATTCTCATCTCATCCCTTCCCATTTGTATTTCTTACTCACTCTTTCCTTCATAGCTACACTTCTTGAAAGAGCTGTCTGCATATTACCTCTGTTTTCCTGTTTGATGTACTTCAATCTGGCTTCTATCCCTATTATGCTGCCCAAAAATGTTAGTCCAGGGTACCAAGAACTTCCATGGTATTCACAGAATCAAGGGGTATTCCTTGAACTTCAACCCATTTAAAAACTTAGTGAGCAGTTTTCAACTTCCTGAGTCTGGGCAACAGCTTCCTGAAACAATCTCGGTTCTTAGAATATAAGGCACTACACTTGTTTTGCTCTATCTCCTATTTCTACAATCACTGCTGCCCAGTCTTTTCCAGGAGTTCGTTGCCACTCTTAATAAATAAACAACGAAATATCCAAGCCAGTTGCTGTTGAGTTGCCCACATGTTTTAGAGTAGCTGAATCCATGAGGTTTTCCAGGGCTATGATTTTGGGGGAAATAGATCATCAGGCCTCTCTTCCATGATGCCGCTGGGTGCATCCACACCAGCAGTCTTTTGGTTCATAGGCACGCATACCACTTACACCTTTCATACCTTTACTTCACCCTGGAAATTAGGCCTATCTTCCTTTAACATGAGTTATTGCTGCCCAAATCATCTCCTTGTTTCTAAATTTGTCTTTCTTACTCTATTTTCATAGAGGGTAAACTTGGAAATAATATTAGGCCATGTTGTTTCTCTACTACTCCAAAACATTCAATATCATTACAATGAAAGATGACCCTTACCATAGCTTACAGGACCTGACTTTCACTGTTTCCCACCTTCAACTCCACTTAGACTTACTCTACTCTCCTTTATGTTCCAGCCACAACAGCCTTTTTTACTTCCCTTGAAACATCATCTCATGCCAGCCATCACATAGGTGTAGTCTTAGTCTAAATACCCACCTCTTCCAGATCTTCATTACTAAACTGAAGTAATGATTCCCTCACATCATTCAGATCTCAGCTTAAATGTCCTCTCTTCCAAGAGTCCTTCCTGAGAGCTCACTTATCACTAATATTCTGTGATAATCAGGCACTAGGTCAGTATATTTCAACCACAGTGCTTATTACAAGCTCTATGTACAGATTTGTGTATCTGTTTATTGTGAGTCTTCTTTACTAATTGTAAAGTCTCTAAGGACAGGATCTTGTTTTTTGTTCAGTACTTGATCACTTAATACATAGTCATTGCTTGATACACAGTGGTCATTACCAATGACCATCAAAGTGATATCTACAGACTTGAACTGTGCTCCCTAGGGTTTTAAATGTAAGATTTGTTGCAAGTAGAAAGCAGAGTCTTTTTTACAAGGTACCTTTTAAATAGACTCTAATCTCCAACCTTTGGGTTAGCAACCGAGGAGTTTGCCATATATACCACCTAGAAACTCCTTAGTTTACAGATGTTCAATAATTATGGGTTGTAGTTTTATTGGTTGTTGATGGTCCAACTATATTTTCTCTAAGAGTTTTTTGTGGTATTATGTTAAAATTCCTCCTTGTTGTTTCAAATATTTGCATGAATTCTTGCAACCAAATGCTTGATAATGAAGGTGTTTGATGAGTGAAGTTGTTGTTTCAAAAGAGAGCAAAGTCATGTACAATTTGGTTGCCAAGGGGAGAATCAGAATGTCTGGAGAAACTCTTTGAAACCATGTCACTATGGTTGATGGGAACATGCCTTATTTCTTAAGTGAAATCGAGCAGGATAAAAGACTACAATCACTAAAAAGAGTAGTCAGAAGGGGACCTGGGGGCTTAAAGAAATATCACAAGGAGTATGACAAGGAAACAATGCTGTGTTTCCTAAAGGTGAGTCCCTTGCTGAAAATATCAATTATCAGATCCCTTCCCTGGAAAGTCTAATTCAGCAATTGTGGACTAAGAGAGGGGCAGGGGTGTGTGTGACATTTTTATGATAAAACAAATCTGATACATACACTGGATTAGAAATCAATCCAAGTTTACCAAATATAGTTGCAGGTTCCAAGTATTTCTTCATTTTTCTACCAAATGCAGAGAAAGGTTGATAACTTGCATTATGTAATTCATGAAAATTAAACAAAGCAAGCGATTTGAAGAATTCTACATCAATAAGAGGTCTAGTTCTATTACTGAATTGGTATCTAATTCTGTAGTTCCAAATAATCTGCCAAACCAAAATCCATTTGTGTTAGTCCAGGAAGACTAGAGAAACAAATTCATAAACATGAATATGGATAAAAGGGAAGGGTTTATATACAAGAGGAATGGCACATTGAGAAAGCATCCCAACCCAGTCCAGTCCAAGGTTATAAGTCCGATATTAGCCCATGTGTCCAATGCCAATCAATAAAGTCTCCTTTCAACTCACAAGCACATGCAATGACACCAGGATAATCACAGGCCAATGGGTGCAGAGCCTTCTGTATGCAGCAGCAGTAGAAGCATCCCAGTGCTGGTAGGGGTCTCCCTATGGCTCCTCATTTCCAGGGATCAGGGTCCATCAGCAGTATCCATTGGTGGTAAAAGCATCTCAGCGCTGGTAGGGGCCTCCCCGTGGCCTCCCAAGGATCTCAGCACTGGCAGGAGTCTCTATGTGGCTTCTTTGGCCCCAGAAGTTTAGTTCCAACTGGGTAAGCTCATGTGGCTTTTACTCTGGCTCCTCCAGTCTCCAGAAATCAGGATCAATCAGCATGCTATCATCTCATCTTGTCAGTAGTTCATCCCAAAGGAACTGAGTCAATTCTCTCTTCTCCATTTGGGAAATACCATGAGACTTCCCAGAATTTTCAGGAGAATGCCATGCCCACACAGAGACCTCATTGGCTATCTCCAGATCGACAGGCTAGACTCCACCCCTACACTTCCAATCAGGAAATTGACATCAAGTACACAACCACCACACCACTAGTGCTCAGTCAACTCATAGCTGTCCTACCTGTGGACATGATAGGGCTGCCCATGGAGTTTCCAAGGCTGTAATCTTACAGAAGCAGAAGGCCACAGCTGTGCCCTCATGGATTCAAATCATTAATCTTCCATTCGGCAGTTGAGCATTTTAACTGCTGCACCATCAGGGTTCTTTAAGTAACCTAGGATGGTGTTTAAGTTATAAGACTACTATATTGATATCTATTAGAGATAATTTAATTGAGAAATGGGTAAGGGGATCTGACTGACTAGCAATTAGTTATATTTATAATATAATAATGAGCCAGAGATTTTGAAGCCTGTTTCACTTCTCCTTTGCTTAGTTCCCAGATTAATCAACCAAACGTATTAAATTTAAGACTGTAACTTGAGCTTACCCATGCCAAGCATTCTTAAAAGAGTTTAGCACAGTAGCAGTAGAGCTGCTGCAAGTGGATTCAGGTTCCTGACAAATATTTTTTTTCTGTCCCCCCAGAAAGGGTGATTTGTATTCTTATACAACACAGTTAGACCTCAGACCGCTTTCTGGAACCACAGGGCCCCATTAATTTGTACCAGTTTTCCTCCATTCTAGTTGGCCTTGGCCATCAGGTATAAATTAGTGCTAAATCAATATTAGCTGATACTTCCCCAGGTGTGGGAAGTTCAGAAACCCGATCACATGAGCAAACACAGCCCTTCCAGGCTACATTTAAAATAAGAGAGTCATTATGATACTACAAGGGGGGAAAGGCTTCATTTGGGTTTTTAACAAAATCGAATGCCATCTTTGGTTAAACTTGATTTTCGCTCCATTACTATTACTGCCACCCTTCAGCCTTCTTCATTTTTTCCGGAAGCTGCTCCTATCCCTCTCACTACTTCTTATTTCCATCTGTGCCAAACACCCCACATGTTCTTTCATTTCTAATACTATTTATTTATGAGGCTCCCCACAACAGCCCAGGGGACTGAATTTACATACCTGCTCTAATTGCTCACCTTGGGCGAGGTAGTGTCCTAAATAAACTCCAGCTTTGTCATAGCAATGTTACTCAACAAGGTATTTACCAAAGTGTCACTTCGTCACACAGAACAAACAATGCACTTAAACTTATTATTGAAGAAAGAAATTTAGCTTCCTTGAATAAAGTTCTCCTTACTCAGGGGTCAATTTCACTTCATTTGTTCCTAGAACATTCTGCCAGAGTTTTTATTTGAAAACAAACAAAAACCCTAAGAAATGAGGGGAAGCCCAAGTGCTGTGAGCCAGATGTAAGCCACCTTTGTCCTTGAAAATATTAGCTCTTTGTCAATTATCAGAGACAAGGAATCTTGCCAATCCTCTCAACACTTCCAAGACATCACTATTCATAGTATGGATGTTCATTCAGTGCTCTTATAAAAATCTGAACCATACATGAGCATGTTCAGGATTTAGCCACATGGAAACAGAAACAGATGTTCAAAATTCCAACCAAATGGTATATAACTCTATAGATTCTTTTTCATATAGATTCTATAGATTCTCTTCTATAACCTGGGTTCTATAGAAACCTCATAGTATTTTCCAACCTCTTCAATAGTCATGCTCTTTTAGGATCAGAAATCTCTGAAGTAGTCCAGACAGGTACACTAACGTCATTTTATTGAGAGGGAAACTGAGACCCACAGCTTTGGCTGGGATCACAGTTCGCACACAATTGATTCAGAATAGGAAAACTGGTCTCCTGACTCATAGCCTAGTTTTTTTTCCTTTACTAGAAAAGGTGCCTTTATTATAAAGTGACCAGATTTTAAGCGAGAAACCATTGACTTGGGGGAGGGAGACACTTCATTATAAATTTGGTCTATATGGAGCAACAAAAATGTTCATAGAATGCAAAAATAGTATTGTAATATATTTACTTAATCTTAAAACACCACAGGACATGGGACAAATTGTTAAAAAGCTGGACATCTGGTCACCTTACTTTATAGCAAGAGGGTAAGGGATATGATAACTTTGTAGTAAAGAGAAATGGATTTCCCCTCCACCCCTTTGGTTCTTGAATAGCCTATGGGGTAACAGTGTATGCAAGAGAAGATACTTAACTGCCCAAGAGATTACATACACTCAGATTACAAACTTGATGGGACACCGGGATAGGAGCAGCCTGTCTAAAGGTCCTAATTTGCTTTAAACATCCAGACTTCCTGATAGGAAGACAGGGTATGGTAATTACATATCTTGCTTTTGACTTATCACCTCCATATCCTCATGCTCACAGATGTCTTTCAAACATGGGTAATTACAGCTTCCAGAGTCAAAGTCTACAAACTCATAATCCACAGAGATGCTATTCTAAAATTTATTTAAACATGTAAAGCTGAAGAAAATGTCAGTGCTACTGGGCTCCCCTGAGAAGAAAATTGCTTTAAAAAGAGGTAGGTTTAATATCTATGTGTGGTGGTCATGTGCGTATAATAATTTCATGATTGAGATGTAGGGGTGGACTCTAGTCTGTTAATCTGGAGATAGCCATTGAGTAGCCAATGAGGCCTCCGTGTGGGCATGGTCTTCTCCTGAGACTTCTGGGAAATCTCGTGATATTTCCCTCATGAAGATGAGAAGCTATCTCCCCAGTTGTTGGGATTTAGTCTGAGAGATGATGAATCATGGACAAGACAAGATGGCAGCATCTGCGGAGCTGAAGGAGCTGGAGGAGAAGCCACATGGCCTTACCCTGATGGAACCAGACCTCTGAAGCTGGGGAAGCCATGTGGAGAGCCCTGCCAGCACTGAGTTGCCTCTGCCAACACTGGATGCTATTGATCGATCCTGAGCCCTGGAAGCGAGGCGCCATGGGGAGACCCCTGCCGGCACCAGGACTCTGCACCCACTGGCCTGTGACTTCATGACTCAGAAGGAGACTTTATAGATTGGTATTGGGCATATGGGCTAATATCAGACTTATGACTTTGAACTGGACTGAGTTGGGATGCTTTCTTAATGTCCTATTCCTCTTGTATATAAACCGTACCCTTATATCGATATGCGTGTCTATGAATTGTTTCTCTAGTCTACCTGAACTAACCCACTATGTCACTGCTTGTGTTAGTCTAGGTACATTAGAGAAACAAATCCACAAAACTCATATGCATAAGAGAGAGTTTTAGGTAAAGGGTAAGTGCACATCGAGAAAACATCCCAACCCAGAGCTACTCAAGCCCACAAGTCCAACATTAGCTCATATGTCTGACAGTAATTCACAGTCCTACTCAATCTCTCAAAACACACGCAATGATGCCAACTGCAGGAGGAAAGTGGAATCAGGGAACGGGTAAGCATCTCAGCCCTGCAGGGGTCTCCACATGGCTGTTCCAGCCCCCAGGGCTGCATCAGGTCCATGTGGTTTCTCCTCAGAGAAGTGAGCCTTGCCAGCTGAAGCAGGGAACTGGCTAAGGCAGCTACACCCTGATCTGATCATCAGAAAGCAAATGATCTGAGACTAGAAAAGCAAGACTCACCAAGCCATTTATCTCCCCGCTTTTCAATTAACCCCCCATGTGTTTCTCAGCCAGGTTGGTGCAATAAACTTTAACTATCTCACGGTTCTAGTGTACTACATAGATGTGTAATGATTTCATGGCAATCTGAGGAAGTATGCATGAACGCATTTGCTTGTCATGTTAATCAATAATGTAGAAATTGAAGTATGCATGCAGATGACAAGATCACAGAATTAAAATCAATTGGTTTGGAATTAGAAGTCAAATCCAAATTAACGTCACCCACTTAAAACGAGTGTGAACTGCTTCTAAGCCAGTAATGGGATGTAAACATAGCATAGAAAAGCAGCCACCCATGTTATGATGGCCGGCCTATAAATTAACCTTTGCTAAAAACACACTAGTTTCTTGTAAAGAATTCAGCAAATCCTTGCTACTGTAGCAGCAGCATGACAAAACCAGTGTGGTGGAATTTCTCATCTACATCTCCGGCCAGAATAGGAATATATTCAGTCTACTCGGCAGACACATTTAGAAGGGTCAGATTTTTTAAGAAAGAATTATGAAGATAGACTCTAGAGGGGAAAAACACATGAATTAGATTTACTGAGTTGGGAGAAACAGTTCAAAGTTCTTAGCAACAGCCTTCAGGTATATTTTGTGCCATAGAAGTAGTTGTTGGATTGATTATTTCTCATTGTAGTAGAGATGCAAGAAATAGTTATAGATTCCAGAGGGCAAAGGTAAATAAAAGGAACTAAGGTATGTTCAGCACTCGGCTGTGTCAGGCACCCTATGTAGGCCACATTCTCCTAGAAACCCTACAAGGTAGGTAGAAATCAAGAATGAGAGAAACTGAACAAAGGCCAGGACAAAGCCACTTCCCTGATATTTGGATCTAGAATCTGTTGAGCTCCCAAAGCTATGCTCCCATTATCAAATCTCTGCACAAGGACATTATACTAGGGGGATTATGGAACCCTTTTCTAATATTAAATTCAAGAATAATGTCCAGAGACATATATCTGGGATAACTGACAGTTAATCCTATATAGAAAGAAGAAAATTGATTTAATTCCTCTGAGGTTGCCTTCCATGGAAAATAATTTGAGGTTAAGATTCAGATCAACAGATATTTAGCCCAAAGTTTTTACTATGCCTGCTATTTTTTTTAACCATCAAAAATCGAAGGTCAAAAGTACAAGTAATATTTTAGATGCTTGTGTTTAAAGTAGGTAGAGAACACCTACTTAAATCCATAAGAATAAGGAAGTGGTCCAATATATTAGTATATTCTTTTGGTAGAATTACCAAAGATATTTGGTGGAAAATATCAGAGTGACTGGTGGACTTGAGCCATGACTTTTGGTTGGCAGCAAGTGCTCCAACCATTGAACTACCAAGTTCTTTAAATAATTTAGCAGTAGATGCAATTACAAGAGGATAAAAGAGAAAGGTATTAAACAATATACAATCTATTGGTGGTTGGAAACTGGCACTCTTTCCACCACTGGACCCTTCATATGATTTCTTATGCTGCTAAAATGATCAAATATAAAAAAACCATAATTTTTTTTACCCCCACCTAAAACCCACTTTTAAAAAACATATAAAAATGTGCCATGAATTACATGGTACTGGGCATATAAAATGGAGAAAATAATCATACCAAACCCTTGGTATTCTTAGAAAATGTAAATAAAATAATACACCAGAAATCCCAAGCACAGGACCTAGCAGATAGTGAGTACTCAATACATGTTCGGTTAATGATATTACTAAGAAGCTAATGAGTGGAGGGATTCTATCATGGAGGATGAGTGCGCATCTAAGAAAACTTCCTCTCAGTCAGTGGAGCACCTAGTGAATTTTAAAATAGCTTTATCCATTTAATGTAGGTAGTGCCCAAAGGAATCTCTGACACATAGCAATTATCTAGTATACTTCATTCACTGTAGTTATCAAGGTTTCATGAGTCATGAAAACAGGAAATGAAGCCATATCATAATGCAACTTTTCTTTAATCATTCTGTTTATGTTTATATTATTTTAAATGATGGAAATATAAAGAAAATGTAAGGATTTTATAACTGTACTATTGTGTGAACTGTACTTTAAAAACTTTTATATGGGATTAAAAACAGCTAAGGAATGCATTGGTGGTTCAGGAATTGTTTGATCGTGAATTAGGTGAAGGTTTATAGAGCAGATCATCAGTTTTACCTTCAACAGTTCATACGCATTAAGTCTCCATTCATTTGTTGTAGTCCCCTCAATGGACCGTCACTGATCTGCTTCCTCCCTATGTTATCTGTCCCTCTCTCTGTCCCTCCGTCTTCCCTAACTGTACACACACACACACACACACACACACACACACACACACTTCTCTTTGTACTTGGGTAAATGCTACCTTTTTTATTGTAAATGGTTGCTTATTCGAACATGGAGAAAGTGCCATTCCAGACCTGCAGGTTGAGGACTATAATCTTGGAGGTTCTGCCAGTCTCTATCCAAACAGGAAGCCTCCTTTCTTTTATGATTCGGGGTTCAGTGGCAGTGGTAGTATTCTTGTTTTCCATGTGAATGACCTGTACTCAATTCCAGACCAATGCACCTCAAACATTGTTACTGTCTCTCTGTCAGTGGAAATTTGTACTAGATGTCATGGTTCCAGATAGGGACACATTAACACAGTAGCTTCAAAGAAGAGAGCTTGGGTCTGACATCACAGATAAAGAAGAAGAAGAACCATCTTGTTGCTGATACACTAAAAGATATCATGGTTATAACTTATTTCTGTTGTTGTTGCTGTTTTAAAACCTTTATTATATAATCAGTCATTAGTTTCCATCTACGTTGACTGTAGGCTTGTGAAAATGATGACAGGCAGGTAGGGAACCAGTGAGTAGAGCTTGTTTGGGGAACCTTCATCCTCATTACGTCTCCTGAACAACCATGCATGGATACGGCCTGTGACTTTCCTGATTCCTTTGGCCCAGACAACTTTATTGAGCCTGGTGTCAATTTGTACACCTGGTGCCCCCAGCTCCTTCATGGCAAACTTCCGAATCTCCTTGAGCGCCCAAATGGCACGATTCTTGAAACCCATGCCATGGAAGCATTTATTAGTGTTGACGGCGTGCTCTCTGGTCACGAGGTCATTGATAGCTGAGTAGCCCTTCTTCTTACTGGCCTTCTGTGTGGGAACCATTGATCAGGACGAGGAGGAGGCTAGAGCATAACTGATTTTTTTTAGTTGTTTTCAAATTAGGAGTGTGATTTTAAACAGGTAAATTTAGACGTGTGAGGTAGTTACATAATCTGTGGTCGATTTACAGACTTAAGAGTGAATGGGGTGGAGATTAGTCTGTCAATCTGGGAGCAGCTTACTGACCTAATGTGGAGGCACTAAGGAGATAAATCGCTTATTGGAGGCAGGACCCACCGACACTCCCTGAGAGACCTATCAGTTGAGAAGACGCACAGAGCGACCCTAGAGCCCCGAAGCTGAAGAAGCCACGTGGGGATCCCCCCCCACCAATACTGAGATCCACCGTCACTGCATCCACAGACTTCCCACCCACTGCCTGTGATCGTCCTTTTGCAGAATAAGGACCTATGATTGACCTGTGTCCTTTGAGAAACTCTATCAAGTTTACCCCCTTCAGAATCCCATCAAAGTGCAACCTTTTGAACTGACTTTTCTGCTTGAAATTGAACTGACCCAGCAGATTCCCTCAGAAGCCACCATTTTGATAAAACCTTTTATTTGTAGGCACTCTAATGAGAAGAAAACAAATTTATTATTGAGAGAACTTATCTGTAGCCATCCACTGATCACAGAAACATGTTGAAACGTTGCTTAGAATAAACCTCTGTGTGTATGAACCGGAGCCCTAGTAGAAACACAGACACCTATAAGTACAATTAACATATTTTACTTATCTGTGCATGCCAAACCTTGCTCAGCCTCAACTAACTCATTTTTTTGACTTTGAGGTTTATTTTGGGCCCCAAGTGGCAGAAGAATAGTGGTCTAAGTTATTGTAATTTGCCATAATCACTCAGTACAACACACACACACACACACACACACACTCACAGCAGGAGAGTCAATTCTGACTCATAGTGACCCAACACCCCTGCCCCCCCAGGACAAAATGGAACTGCCTCTTGGGCTTCTGAGACTGAAACACTTTATAGAAGAAAAACCTTCTTTCTCCAGTTCAGTACAATAGGTTCTTGTACCTCCTTGTATATGCACGGTGTGAATTTTTAAAACTTCATCAATTACACATCTAATTTTTCCTGCTTTTATTGTAAAAAATTATATAACACCTTATTTACCAATTTGACTTTTTCAGGCAATTTGACATTTTGCTTTTTTTTTTGTTTGCGTCTTTCTAAAAAAGCAAACAAGATAATCCAAGAGAGAATTCAAAGAAAGAGGGTTGGGAGCACATGAAAACTTGTTCCCTCCCCTGTCTCTCAGGAGGTCGGTGGTGCTGTCCGGTAAGCATTCAATTTCTAAACCAAAAGGCCAGCAGTTCAAAAGCACCAGACACTCCATGGGAGAAGGATGAGGCTGTCTGCTCCCACAAAAATTTACCACCTCGGAAACCTGAACAGAGTCGTGATGAGTTGGAATAGATTCTATGGCAAGGGGCCTGGTTTTAGAGCAGGACCTCTGTCTCACTCACAACTTACCTTTCTCGGGCAGAGAAGTCACATTATGTTGCTAGGGAGCAGAGGGACCTCTCCCCCACCCACCCCTCTCTTTTTCCATCTTGCCCTCAAGTGACTCTACTGACTCTGACGAAACACCTATCTTTTATTAACATGGGGCAGAATAGTTTTTAGAAAAGATGGTGATCTTAATTTCAGAAACTTTGGGACAGAAAAGATGTCTCAGGCAACTGAAAGCAGCTATTTGGATGTGTAAAATTAAAAGAGGTTTGAAGACTCCTGGCCAGATGTCCCTAGACAGGAGAAGAAGCCACCCAGAAGAATAGGAGGCAAATCACCTAACTTGCTGGAGTTTTACCTTCTTTATCTATAAATCCTAGTGATTAAACTGGTCCACCAAAAGTGCTAATAAATAAAGCTAGATTGAAATTAATCTGCACTTTCCAGGTCTGATGGATTTTTAAAAACTTAATTAGGTGACAATTTCCATATTAAATATGAAAGGAAATACTGCAGTCATGCCTCTTGATGTGAAAAGGTGGTCTAGTTTAAAATTCTGCTGTTCTTAAAGATAAATTACAAAGAGATAAAGAGACTCAAGATCTCATGTAGATGGTCTGTGCTCCCTTTCTGAGGTTATCATGTGAGCTCTAGAAAGAAAATACTCTGTATAGACATCATATTCAAGTATAAATATTTGTCTTTATTTTAACCCAGATATACTTAAGTGAATTGAAAGCCAAAGATGTTCACTCTAACTTGAACTTCTCTATGCGTGATCTAATGTATTGTTGTTATGATGTGTACAGCATCAATTTTAACTTGTATGGACCCTATAAGACCCCTTTAGGGTTTTCTAGACTGTAATCTTTGTGGGAACAAACTCTTAAAAGAAGTCAAGAAAGTGATTCAAGGACAAAATAACAAAATAAATTCACAATTAGGAACCAAACAAAAACAACAGCTAGAAATTAATAAGATTAACAATGAAGTATTAGAAATAGAGAACTCAATGGAATTGCATAGAAATAGAATTAAGTCAATGGGAGAAGAAATCAGCCAAACAGTAAACAAATCCCTTGACAGCGGTTTGTTCCAGGAACCATGAGGGAAAAAGGATGAAGACAAATTAAGAAAGTCTAAAGGTGTGTGGAATGCTGTGGAGAGAAACACTGTACACATAATAGAATTCTAGAACAAATAGAAATTTTGAAGATTTTTTTTTAGCAGAAAGCTCCCCTGATGTCATGAATTATAGGATTTCTATCCAAGAAGCTCAATGAACCCAGTACAGGATAGACCCCAAAAGAAAGTTACCAAGATGTGTTGTATTCAAACTTCCCTAATCCAAAGACAAAAAGAACTCTAGCATCAGCTTAGGAAAAACAAGATGCCACCTAAAAAGGGGGCACTAATGTAACCTAGTGCTGATTTCTCAATAGAAACCATGCAGACAAAAAATAATCGATGAAAAAGATGAAGGGACTTTCAAAAGTTTATGGATTAAAAAAATTTTTGAACAGTTTTTCCATAAACATTTTGAAGACTCTTTGTATAAACCCTAAAAGAAAATAACTGCCAGTCAAAAGTCATATATCGAGAAAATACAATGCTAAAAATAGGACATTCCCAGAAAATATGGAAATTTGTTAAAAACTAGAACAACCTTACAAATAATATTAAAGGTAGTTCTTCATAGTAAGACCCAACCACATGCCACAACAATGTGAGATTAAGACGCATGATTTAAAATGTTCACAATCATTAATCACTGGAGAGATGCAAATCAAAACTGCTATGAGGACCAGAGAGGTGACTCGCCTTATTACCATGCAGCATGCATTGGAAAGGGGATTACTGCACATACAGTTAGGTGAAATTTTAGCGCTTTATCATTTGATCTCCCTTTTGGCCCCTTTTAACTTTTTTCTAGTTGTTAATATTTTCTGCTTTCTTTTCTATTGAGGTTTTTCTTAGTTTTGCTTTGTTGTTGATAGTTTATTTGTTGTTGTTGTTTGCTTTTCAAGATGTTTTTCTGTATATGAAATTCAAGAAAGGTAAATCTATAGAGATAGCACCGGATTAATGATGCCCAATGGACGTGGCAGGAGAGGTTTCAGGAAATCAGGAGCAAAGGAGAATGGGTACAAGGATGAAGAACATGTTCTGAAGCCACTTGTGTCATTGTTGAATTGTATAGTTTGTGCATTATATGCCAATAAAACTGTTGGAGAAAAAATCCTATAATGCGATGGTAATCTCACCCCTGAGAAAATGACAGTGATCAATAAAAACAGACAAGGTTGTGGGTGGGACTGGAACTCGTATACATTGCTGATGACTTTGTAAAATGTACAACCACAGTAGGAAAGCAGTCTTGTTAAAGATTAAAGCTAACAATTCTTTAATTCTTTTCATTTTGTAAGTATACAGAGATAGATGAAGATATGTAGATATGGTGATGAAACCTACCCACTGCCATTAGGATGATTCTGATTTATAGAACTTTCAGTTTTTAGGGGAGTAGGTTACTTTATCTGTCTCCTGCATAGGGGCTGGCCAGTTTGAGTCACTGATCTTATGTCAGTGGTCCCACACTTAAACCACAGTGCCATAAGACTGCCTTATAGACACAAAAGGATATGTGAGAAAACCTCCAACCTCCCTCAGCTTCAATAGGGAAAAGGAGAGCCCATCATCACATGAGCCTAAGGCCCATTGCCACCAACGAGAAGGCAGACATGCCTCCCTCCTCCCTCCTCTTTACCCTAATCTGACACCAACAATCCCTCCCCTGACCCTCAACTCCTCTGGGGCAGTGGCCACACAGAACTCACAGGTTGTCTGAAGTCAAAATCAGTGAACAGGGATCAGGGATACACACACTGGACCATGGCAACATCTCTCCCCCACCAGCAGTCAAGTGCCTCTCTGCTTCTCAGTGTCTCAGCCACATGGTCTTTGAACTTCTGCCTCTTTGCGTCTGGAAGCCAACCCACCGCCCTGCATCCTAGTCTTATCATCTCAGTACAGTTCTTCTGCTCTGTCCGATCCCCTGGAGTGGACTACTAGTCTCAGCACAGCAATGCCCTGAGCTGCTTCCCCTACTTCTGGCAAGGATTTCAAATGTACCTTCTGCTGGTTCTTCTAGGTTAATGATCTCAGGAATTCTCTCTCTCTGCTTCCAAGGTGGGTTTCTGAGACACATAGGAAAGGTAACCCAAGCTAGCCAATCCTCTCTAGTACGGTTTCATACCCTCCATTGGCATAGTTCTGCCCAGTCCTTTAGTGAGAGTGATAGAAGAGCCACCTTCAGATTTCACTTCAATGTAGATGCTCTTCAGAAGACCTTCTGAATGAAATCTATCTTCTCACAGAAGTTTAAACGTTGCCACAGTCGGTACCTAGTCATATTTGCAGTCATAAAAAAAAAAGTAATAAGGGGTTTTCTCTTTTAAAATTAAACAAGAATCTTCAAGTATGTATCTTCAGGATATATTAGTCTAACATTTTTTCCCTATAGAGTTAAAGGCACCATCCAGTCCAGCCACAAAATTTAATTTAAAATATACCACAAGTGAGATGGAGGGGCCTGTAAGTTGAGTAGAATGAATAGTTCTGTCCTCCTCTTTGTAGAATGAGGGATTTTGCATCTTTCTTTGTTTGACATGTTTCTGTATTTGTGCACACATGTAATTTGTTCTCTTTGGCCAGGTCAGAATGGAGCAATACACTTAAAACCATACTTTTCTTGATCTTGATTTTGTTCGAAATGCCTGAGCTGAAGGCTCTTTTATTTGGATGCTACTTTAGTAACTTAAACAATAAGACCCCTGCAACATAGGGGTTTTACTGTTCACAAGTTTGTGCCAGACTGAAAATATTAAGAATCAGTACATGAAAATAAGTGATGAATAAATAGCATGTCCTTTTTGGCTCATCAATGTTCACACTTTCAGGGAGCCGCTTCCTTGCCATATTTCTGATACAAAAGTGTATGCCTGCTTTTATATTAATTATAAATAAAAGTCAAAGTTACTCGGGTTCTTTGTTCCACAAACCATGCTATCAGCATTTAGACACATATAGCTTTTCCCCCTTTAATTTTAGGTATATACAATTTCATCGGCTTTTGAAGGAAAGCAGATACTTTTAGAATCTGTGTCGGTCTGTGAGTGGATAAGCTCCCTGAATGACACTTGGGTAGAAAGAGATAGCAAAGAGAAAAAGAGAGCAGACTATGTTTTATAAATTTTAATATACTCCCTCTGTGGTGAACAATAGGACTCAAGTCAATTTGGGTGATGTCTGATTCTCACTAAGCACACACACACACACACACACACACAAATCATTACTTCATGGCCAGCATTTTGGTGACTTTATGGACATTAGCTATATGTAGCAAGTGCCTCTTCACACATTTCCAGAATGTATTCTTTTACAACCATCTCAGAGGGAAAGAATGCGAGAATCTAAAGGAGAACTTAGTGGGTCTTTCTGAAACTGGGCAAAGAATCCCCTCTAAGCCTTCATTTACTCCTTGGTAAAATAAGGATGCTAGGTCCTTCATTACAGGGTGGTTGTGATGACTGAATGGATTGGAGCAATTATAGGAAGACTGCCTGAAAAGCATTATGTTAGTTATAAGGAGTCTTTTTCCCCCAATCATTTTATATAAAGAGTCTTAATGGTGTTGCTGAGTAACCACAAGGCCAGTGATTCAAAGCCACCAGCCACTCTAAGAGAAAGAGGAGGCTACCTACTCCTATAAAGATTTATTGTTGTTGTTGTTGTTGTTAGTTAGTTGCCATGGAGTCGCTTGTGACTTCTAGCAACCGGATATACAACAGAAGGAAACACTGCACCACCCTCACAACTATTCTTATGTTTCAGCCCATGGTTGCAGCCACGGTGCCAGTCCATCTTTTCAAGGACCTTCCTCTTTTTTTTGTTTTTGCTGCCTCCTCACCCCGTTATTGAACATGATGTCCCTCTCCAGGGACCGAAACATGATTTCTCCTGACACTATGTCCAAAGTACCTGAGATGAAGCCTCACCATCCTTGCCTCTGAGGAGCATCCTGGTGGTACTTCTAGAGAGAGAGATTGGCTTGTTCTTTCAGAAGGCCAATGTACTTTCAATCTTCTGTGCCAGCACCATAATTCAAATACATCGATTCTTCTTTGGTCCTCCATACTTAATGTCCAAGTTTCACATGCAGATGAGGCAATACATACCATGGCTTGGGTCAGGTCCACCTTGGTCCTTGCTTTTCAAGACCTTAAAGACCTCTGTGCAGCATATTTATCCAGTGTCATGTGACATTTGATCTCTTGACTATCCTTACTATGAGCATTGATTGTGGATCCACAATCAATTATTATAATGTTACCTATTGGTCCAGTTGTGAACATTTTGGCTTTCTTTGCATTGAGTTGTATTCCATGTTGAAGGCTGAAATCCTTATTTTCATTAGCAAGTGCTTTAAGATGTTGTAAAGATTTACAATCTGGGAAACTGTATGCGACATCATTATGAATCAGAATTGACTCATTGGCATGGGTGGACCTTTTTTTTTTTTTACTTTATCTTGTATTTGTTTTATGTTAGTTATAAGAAGCCCTAGTGAGTGGTGTAAATAGTTAAGCACTCCACTGCTAACCAAGAGGTTGGCAGTTTAAACCCAACCAGTGGCTCCATAAGAGAAAAAGCTGGCTTTCAGTCTCCATGAAGGCTACAACCAAGAACTTCCTGAAGCAGTTGACTGGTGCACAGTGTCCATCCCTGGGAATCAGAATGGACTTCACAGAGCCCCAAAGTAACATACTGGTTATGACTATTACTGCAGGACTATGGTCGATGAACACATTAGGTGAGACTTCAGTTCACTCAGTGTTTCAGCAGAAGTCCTCGGGGTTGCCATGGACAGGAAGTAATGGGAGGGGGGGTGTGGGATGACAGAGGACATAAATTGAACTGTTGAAGCTGGCATTACAAAACTCTCCCAAAATGTCCTGGTTTGCAGTATCATTTATGTTCTTTCAAAGAAAGAGGATGATCTGCCTCTCTGGTGACCAAGGAACTCCCCTTCCAGCAAATGTGTATGATGTTGCTGATATCATCCAGTTTATTGTCAGTAAACATGGAATATTCAGGGCAAGTGAAAGGGTTAGTATTCTCTTGAGTGAGTTCAGGAAAGCTTCTCCAACTGGGAACTGGCATGGGTGGGGAAATACAATTTTAAATAGCTAATGGGCATGAACCACAACAAAGACGGGTCAGATGAAATACAGACCAACTATTCCCGCCCTCACATACACACCTAATGCCTCTTCACAAACAACAGTATGTACTTCCCCACCGCAAATAAGAGACGAAAAGATAACTGAGCTGATGACTGCAGTGTCCTGGGGTAAGAAGATGCCTGGTGGCGTCAGGGATGGGCTCTGTTTTCTGTAAGCAGAGATTCTTGTGCCGTAGCCGTTGCCCTCTTCTTACTCAGCGGCAATACAGACACACAAAGGGTCTTTTCCTGGGTAGAGTGAGCGATGAAGAAATGAAGCAAATGATTGAGAAACGGATGGGCATGCACTGAAGAGCAACAAATGTGATCTATAAGCCTGAAGGGACCACCTTCCTGGGAAAGATCAAAGAGTTAAAATCTCTCAGCGTGACCCAGCTCTCACTAACAGATTGGCTTATCAGCCACAAGTACTTAAAGGGTGTAAATAGCAGGGATGGAGAGAAATTACGTAGTGTGGTCCAAGGGGACAGGAGGAGGAGTGATGGAAATGAAAATCAAAATGGAGATGATTTAGGCGCAGAGCGGGTCACATGCCCTAATGGAGAGTTCTATTATAGACCTTGCAGCCCCATCCCCTAGGGAAAGTGGGAGCCCCATCACTTGCACCATTTACAATTGGAAAGGGCACTAAAAAGTCGATCAGCAGAGTGGAGAGGGAAGAAAACCGCCACATGCCCGCAGAGAATCAGCTGGATGACTTAAGAGGTCTTTTCCATCTCAAATTACTGTGATGAGGCTTGTGTTCATGGGGCTTTGAGTTTGAGAATACATTTCACATTTCTAGCCCCTGCATGACCTCAGTGGAGACATGTGGCAGGTAAAGGGACGCAGCTTCTGCATTGCCCACGGAAACCTACAGCCTGTGTGTGTCCCGATGCTGGAGGGTGAAGGCCGCACGATGGCTTCAAGGTTCACATGGCGATGTCGGTGTAAATGGAAACAAACCTACACGGGGCCCCGAGATGCATCGGGCACCTTAACTGAGACCCACGGCAAGTGGAATTTTGTGACCCTATAAATGAAAGTTCAACGAGTTTATTCTCTAATCCTGGAGAAATGTCCCCAAACTTAAAGGCGATGGTTTTGCTGTTTGGTTTTAAGATTATTTGGTTTTCAAAACCTATCTAGAAACATTTACGGCGGAGAAACGTAAGGGCCATAGCGAACACTTGGACGGTTGTACTTTCGGTCCGCAGTTGTTGTTGTGCCGGCAGCTGACACATTCTGAAACTCACGGAAACCCAGAAGGGCGTGTGTGGATGCAAGCCGGGGGGGACAACTGCAACCGCAAGGACGTGTACGGCTCGCTCAGGTGGAACCCGTGCCGCCAGGGAGGAGCTGATGCCACTTCTTGCTAGAAGGAGCCCAGCTGTGACCACCACAACCCCTCCCCGCCAGAGGGTGACCCAGAAGCCAGAGTGACAGAGGAAGCGGCAGCAAGAATGAAAGTAAACGAACAGGATTGGGGGGAAGAAGGAGGGGGGTGGACGACTCACAGCTGTAAGTGCTTTGCAGGTGGAGGATATTAAGGTTTCGGATAAAAATATTGCATGTGGTTGGGCCAAGTCAAATTTGGTGTTCTGAAAGACTGAAGTTCGCTACAAACAAATTCAGGGTTTGACCTACACCCGCCAGATATAGGTCAACCCTCATCCTGCTGCTGCTCTCAGCAGCGGTGGCCAATAGGCGACGGCGCGGCCCAGCATGCCAGTTGAAGCTGCTGCGATGAGATGGAAATCAACCGAACCCCATTTCCTGCCCCACTGCTGCCTCTCTCTCCAGCCTTGGGGCCGACTCCGGTCCAGCCAACTGCTGGGAGATGGATGAGTGGAATGTATCACTGGCTTTCTGTCTCTTCTCCTTTATAGGAGGACGATAACAAACACTCTGCATTTTCATCAGCCTAAGGCCTGTACTGGGTATATAGAACCAGAAGAGACTGTACCGATCATTTATTTCAACAAAACTGTAGGCGTGTTTGTAGACGGGGAAATTCACCACAGAGGTCTGCATGGAATGGTGGTTAAATGTCCCTGCCCAAGGTTGCCCAGAGAGCTGGCAGTAGAGGCAGAAAGAGAACAGGGGGAAGAAGCTGAGACTGGGGAAAATATAAATTTAAATCTGGTGATGGAACCTTATGATCCAGCAACTTCGATCCTAGGTATCTACGCTAGAGATTGAATAGCAGTGATGTAAATAGACATGTTCACTACAGCACCATTCACAAAAGGAAAAGATGGAAGCAATCGAAGTTGCCATCTGTTGATGGATGAGTAAACAAAACAAGGGATACTATGCAGCGATAGGGGACTATGAGTCCATAGAACATTACAAGGGTGAATCTGAAAGACATCCTGAATGAACTAAGTCAAAACACAAAAGGCCAAATATTGTATGATCTCACTTTTAGCAAAAGACTAGTAGTAGAACACATTCAGAAATCAGTGTATTTGGGTGGTTACCAAGGATGGGAAGGGGAAGGGGGAATCGATTTCTAGGTGGTGGTTATTGTCGTTAGCTGCCATCAAGTGGCTTCTGATTCATGGGGACGCTGAATACACAGAACAAAATACTAGCTGATCCCGCTCCAACCTCCCACTTACTGTCTTTGAGCCTGTTGTTACAGCCATTGTATCAGCCCATCTCGTTGAGGGCCTTCCTCTTTTTCAGTGACCTCTGATTTACCAAGCATGATGTCCTTCTCTCGGGGCTGGTTCCTCCTGATAACATGCCCAGAGAACATGAGACATATGCTATTTTCGTGATGGAAACGGCAATATTGTATTAAAGTCAGCACAACTTAAGTGAGATAATGGTATCTTTAAGAAGAATAGTGGATATTTTTAGTCAATGATATAATAAACACAGTTCTAAAACAATAGCAATAACAATCAAATATATGTGTTTGGTCACATATGCATAGATGTGTAAAAGTACACAAATATAAGTATATGTGTGTGTATTTCCAGGAGTGTCAACAAAAATGAGGAAGATTCACAACATGGATTGGCACAATGGCTGTTACCAATGGGCTCAAGCAAAGTAATTGTGAGGCTGGACGGGGCCAGACAGTGTTTCGTTCTGTTGGACGGAAGGTTGCCGTGAGTTGGAATCAACTGGACAGCACCCAAGAACATACATAGGTGTGTCCATAGGCATTAAAAATGTACATGTTCGTGTGTGCTGCAGATATCTTCTCATGAGAAGGCTTCAAAAGTTCACAGAAAGTATAATAAAAGCTTGTGGAATTAATTTTTCTGAAGCTACGAGCGTAAAAATATATATTTTAAATTTCCCTTTCTTGCCTTATAGCACCACCTAAGTTTTCTAACACCATATTGGATAGAAATGGTTATAAAAGGCATCCTTGTCTGGTTCTCACTCACAAGGGGAATGCTTTTACTTTCTCTCCATTGAGACGAAAGCTGGCCACTGGTTTTGTATGCATATGCTTTTAATTATGGTACGTACTTTCCCTTCTTATCTTGTTGAGTGTGTTTATCAGGAATGGGTGTTGGATTTTGACAAATGCTTTTTTGTGTCAATTGATATGATCATGTAGTTCTTCTTCTTTGCTTTATTTTTATGGTTGATTACTTGAACCATCCTGCACAGCTGATCTGAATTCCACTAAGTCATTATTTATTATAAAATTTCATTTATTATTTGGTTTTATTGGCTGGGTTTATGTTGAGAATTTTTGCATCTATGTCTGTAAATTTCCTTTTTTCAGTGGTACCTTTTGTTGTCAGTGTTATGTTTACTTCGTAAAGTGAATTCAGGGCTGTGGCAGTTATAAAATCTGTCAACTTGTGAAGGGGTGGAGTCTAGCTTGTCAATCAGGTTGCAGCTTGATGACCTCATTCGGAGTCTTTAAGGAGATAAATAGCTAACTCACTGGAGGCTAGATACATTCTCTGCTAGACTCTCTGCTTCACCTTCCTGCTGTGAAGACACGTGGAGCTAGTTGATGAAGCTAGAGCCCTGGAGCTGGAGAAGCCGGGGCTGAGATGCCTAACTGCCTCTGGATCCCCAAGCCTTTCACCCACTGGCCTGTGAGCTTCCTGCATTGGCATCATCGCATGTGTTGCATGAGTCTGAAGAGGAATTTATAGATTAGTATCGCACACATGGGTCAATATTGGACTTATGGACTTGATCTGGACTGGGCTGGGATGTTTTCTTAATATACAATGACTCTTTGATATAAAGTTCTCTGTTACACACAAATGAGTGTCTATGAATTTGTTTTTCTAGTCAACCTGGACTAACACAATACGGTTTTCTGTCCATTTATATATCCTAGAATAATTTGAGAAGAATTGCCAGCTCTGCCTTTAGCATTTGGTGAAATACACCAGTGGGGTTGGGCTGGACCCAGACTGTTTGTTGAGAATTTAAAATGACCTAGTCAATCTTTTGTTAAGAGTCTCCTCAAATGTTCTATTTTAGTCTATGTTAGTTTAGGTATGTTTCTAGAAATTTGACCATTTCTTTTATGGTTTCAAATTTGTTGGAGTGTAACACTACATAATGCTACTATCTTTTTTATTTCAGTTGGTTTCTGTGATGCCTATTTTTTTTTATTCCTGATATTTGCATCTTCTCCTTTTTTTTTCCTGTGGCTCTGCCTATAGTTTGTCAATTTTATTTGGCTTTCAAAAGAACAGTTTCTTGTCTTGTTGATCCTTTCTATTGTTTTTAGATTTGGGACTTCATTTAATTCTGCCCCAATCTCTATTATTTCTTTTCTTCTGGTAACTATGGGCTTATTTTCCTAATATGTAGGAATTTGGGGTAATGATGTTAATTTGGAGTCTTTTTTTTTTAACAGTCTTTAGTGCTATAAATTGTCCTCTAAGCACCAATTTTGCTGTGCCCAAAGATTTTGGTATATTTTTCTTTCATTCATCTTTGTTTATGATAAATATTGACTGTTTGTTCTCATGTATATGAGAGTATGCTAAATCAAGTAAAATCTGGTCATTTGGCATTAACTGTTATTCAGTAGGGCCAGTGAGCAATGGTGTGTTTCCAAGCCAGAAGCAGGAGAAAAAGTAAATATAAATCAAGTTAAAATGAAATGCACTTAGGAATACTGCTTTTTTTGGATCTTACATTTTTACTTTTAAAAATGTCGTGAGAGGTTTTTGTTAGTAACATGTATATACGTATTCAACTATATCTGTAAGTTTATAGTTAATATTTCTAGCATCCAAGATAAAAAGGTTAAATTGATAAAGATATTGATATTAAAAGGCAATAATAACAAAAACTTAAGGGGAAAAAAACAATAGCAATGAAACAGACAGATTGGAACCAATTTATCATAGTCTTTAAAATGGAACCTAGTCATAAGTTGGGGGCTGACTACAATAAAATGCTGAAGATTATGGTGTGAGATTTTATGTCTTCTACCTTCCCCCCTACTTAATTCTAGCTGAGCCCTGGAAGCAGTTCATTCTCTTATTCCGAAGCTTTGATTAGACATGTAGCTCTGTTCTTTTCATTACATTAGGGAAGAATTAAATCCCCCAAATGATTTTTCCTGTTATTTGAACTTACAAAGGAGAGTGCTGAATGGAAGTTGCCTATGATTCAAAAATAGCAAGTTACTGCGTGTTTGTTGTTTTAAATAAACATAATTAAGCTTAATAAAGAAAAGTTGGAAACACTGAAAAGAAAAATCCATAATCTACTGACAACCACATGAACAAATTTTGCTCCCTTTTCCCTAAATATATACTTTCCAGAATTTGTTATAAACATTTAAAACGTTTTTCATATATTGCCAAATTACCCTCCAGAAAAGTAAAACCAATGTATAATCATATTTTCAGAGAGTAATATGATTGAAAGTAAGCAAAAGAACTTTAAATTTTATAGTTGCTCTCATCATTTTCCTGAATATTCATGACTTCTGCGATGGACCAGAGCCTCCCCCTTCTCCCCGCCATGACTAACTGGAGTGGACATTGTATTTGACTCCTCGGCAACAATGTGGTTCCTGGCCTTGACCCCAGCTCCCTGAATGAGCCCTGATTAGCATAAACCACGCATGGTAATCTTTCTTGTTAGCGAATATGGTTCAAAATTAGAGCATGTCATTGCTTTTGCAGCAGATTTGATCCAGGTTGGCCCTAAGTTGACGCAACAAGGCTGAAGAGAAAACTGGTGCTTCATTGCTAGGAAAAAGGCTACTTCTCTGAGGCATGAGAATGAGAAACCTTATTGTCCACAGGTGCTGCTGGGGCCACCTTGTAATCCCGAGAGGGGTCAGCCTGGCCTTCTGACTGGGTGATATCGGCCATTTCCTCATCGGTTAGGTTTTGTTGCTCCAGTTTGACTATGAAAAGCCGTGGCAGTCATTTCTGTGCCATGCGATTGGGGGTTTTGCTTTTCTTTTGTCTATTCCTAATGGGTCGTCTTAGTAGTTTCATTGTTGATGTGGCAGGGCCTCCACTGAGGTTATAACCTTTGAACTATGAATAGTTCTCCAAGTTTATCACTTGTTCACATTTGTCCTTTAGTCTTATTTAATGTGGAAACACTTGTCATTTCAATCACTAAATTAGATTTGTATATTTTCTATTGTATTTTCTTTTTATTTATTAATTCAGTCCTGTGTGTGTGTGTGTGTGTGTGTGTAGTAGTAGTCTCACCCCTTAGCCATGGCTTCCTTTCCATGATTTCAATGTCCTCTGGTCAACTATAATCTGAAAATATTAAGTGGAAAATTTCAGATATGAACACTTCATAAGTTTTAAATCGTGTACTGAGTACTGCAGTGAAATCTCAAGTTTTGTGACTCTGTCCCATCAGGGACATGAATCATCCCTGAGTTCAGTGTCTCCAAGCTGTATCTCAACCCCGTGAGTTACTTACAGTAATAGCTGTCTTGGTTAACAGATCAATTATCACCATATTTCAGTGCTTGCTTTCTCATAACCCTTATTTCACGTAATAATTATTATTTCATGATTATTTGTTATACTGTGCCTAATTTACAAATTAAACATTATATCTATAGGAGGAAAATGAAATATACAGGTATGGTTTAGTACTATTCATGATCTCAGGCAATTACGGTGTGTCTTAAAACATATCCCCAGTGGTTACAGGGGGAATACTGTGTGTGTGTGTGTGTGTGTGTGTGTGTGTGTGTGTGAAAGACTGAATGCCAAGCACTATGAGAGACACTAAGAATACATAAGTGGACCAATAAAGACTCAGTGCCTGCTCTCATGGAATGTCTATCTTGGGGGAGGGAATACTGGGCCCAATGCAGAACACTAACTGAAGACTACACAAAGAAGAGTAAATTACTAGTGGTCAGAGTACACAAAGGGAAGGTACAAAATCCATGGGAGTTTTAATAAAAGCGGATTAAACCTACTTTGGGAAGTTCGGGGAAGCATCTCTGGGAAAGTGGTAACTAAGCTATGAGTGATAAAAGAAGACTTAGATAGCTGGAAAATAGCATTATAGAGTGGAAATGGCAGGTGCAAACGTCCTATTCAAGAGTAAACATAGGAAATAGGAAGACTGAAAGAACAGGACTATGGTCTGGATCCGAAAAAGTTAAGCAGAAATCAGAGTAGAGGTGGTGATGGAAAAGCTGACTATGCAGTCAACGAAACCATGTGAAGGAATTGTGCGTACATGCTACAATCGATGGGAAATTATTGAAAGTATCATCTTCCACACACATAGTTCCTTCCCTCAGCAACCAATCCAATGTCAAATTCAACCATTTTTTCTTTTTTACTTATCTATTCCATCTTCCTTTCATCTCTAGCATCACTACCTTATTCCTTCTGATAATCATCATTTCTCCCTAGATGAATAGAATAGTCTCCTTAACTGTCAATTGACACTTACTCTTGCTCCACACAGATCCATGTCTATGGGCGAATACAGATGATATTTGCAGATACAAAGAGGCCTTGAAAGAGTCACTGAAATTTGTTTTTAGTTAAGAGATTCTGTGGTATGGGAAGTTCACCAGTTCAATTTTGAACCTGCTAAGTTTGAAATACACAAAGAATGTTCTAGAGAAGATGTCAAGTTGCAGGAAATATTGGGTTGATATTTTCTGCTTTTCTAACGCAATCCTTCATCTTCCTCCATGCTGCTGTTTCTAGAAAGACTGACCCTTATGGACTGCACTCACAGTCCACGCATCCCCTGGTACTTGTCTTCTGTGTCCTTTGGTTGCTAGTTTGGTCCAGCCAATGGGAGACATCGGCAGATTGGAGGAAGCCCATGAAGATGTAGTATTTACTCCTATTGCATTTTCTCTTCCCCCTACCTCCTCTCTTTCTTATCTGTTCCTCTCCCCACCCTCTCTGTAATCCAGCCTTCTTTCCTTTTGTCATCCAGGAAACATTCCCACCTCCTTGACCTTTGGACCCAAGGCAGCAAGCTATCACTGAGATACTATGTCATTATTCAGTGTGGCTTTTCCTAAATCATCTGTAAATCTCTCTTTACTAAGAGCTCCTTAATTACCCATTTTGATTATGTCACTGGCTCCAGCAGGGACCTTAGGACTTGTGAATATTGTTAGCTGTAGTGAAGTAGTTCCACTTCGCAGCAGCTCCATCCACACTGAGGAGAACTGCTCCTTGGGATCTTCAAGGCTGTGACATTCTGGGAGAAGATTGCCAGGCTTGTCTTCTGAAGCTCCTTCACTATCAATTGCTCACCTGTTTGCTATCCAGGAGATGTGGGCTGGGCTGGGCTATACTTCAGTTGGTGAGTCATCTGAATGAAGGTGGTCAGGGGAGCAAAGAGCATGGATGAGAATACCTAGGGAGAGGGTAGAGAAAGAATGGGTCGTGAGAGACTCAACTTAAAATGACCTGGCAGAAGGTGATTCATGTAAAGGCATTCGAGAAGTAGTAGCCAAAGTGATAGAAGGAAAAGGAAAGGTGTGTGTGCTTTGGAAGCCAAAGGATATTTTATAAGAAGAGGGTTGGTGGTTAAGAATCTGTTATATACAAGGTGGCTTCAAAAAGTTTATGAGAAAATCAGGCAATGGTCATGATTTCTTTCCATGAGCTTTTTGAAGGCCACTGATATTTAACTGTGTGCCCTTCCAGTTCATAATAACTTTAACTTTGTATATTTCTTTGGCTTATGTAGAATTTACTTAGCAATACAGTTTCATGCAATGGTGCAGTGGAAAGGCGGGCACTGAGAATCCACCAGGTGCTTCCCATACAGATTACAGCTTTGGAAATTTTATAGAGGCCATTCTCCCTTTATGGGGTCACCGTGAGTCAGAATTGACTTGATAGCAACAGCTTATAGTTTAATGTGAATAATTCACTACCTTTCCATAGCCACAAAGACGATCGTTTATTAAATAATTTATCATTTCTCTCTATTGCAGCTTCTACCTTCATCACCTTCTATTCTTAAAAGCACTGAGAAAGAGGCTTGGGAACTTCCGATTAGATGATATGGGATTTGTTTATCTAGAGTAGAGTTACAAGTATTGGCGCTTCATCATATATCTTAATATATGTAGGGTAAATATCACCTCTTCATTCTTAATTTTCAGATTTCTATTATTCTATGTATATTTTCAGATGGACATGAGAACTATCATCTTTTTTGAATTCTATTTGGTTTTACGTGAGATTGCTTTAATCAGGGAAATTTTTAATCTTTATTATATTTGGGCTTCGTAGCCAGAAACTTGATATTTATCTTCAAATATCATTTTTTAGCTCTTAGAAAAGCATAGCAATTTCTGGAAAAGAATGCACATCTTTTGTGAAGGTCATTTCTAAGTATTTTATATTTATATTCTTATTTCTGATTTTCTTGGATACTTTCCCTCCAACTTGTTTTTTGGAGTAACTAATATAGGTGTGTGATAGAAAAAAACTAGAAGAAAATAATTTCCTACATAATCCTGTCAGCCAACACCCACATCCCAATATGATTAACAGTTTAGTGTTCGGTGGTGATGTGATTTTTTTTAATTCTCATACATGTATTTTGTGTATTATAGATTTGTATAATCTCATATATGTGTTTCATGTGTATTTATTATAAAAATTAGGTATAATGTGTTATTTTATAACTTTTTTCTTCTGCCTATAATACCAGGAATTTCTTCTTATGTTACTATATGTACTTCTAGCTTATCATCTTCCATCACTGTATGCGATTCTATTATATGCCTAAACAAATTAAGTCATAGCTACTTTAGCAGACAGGTAGAACTGCCATGGTAGATTTCTAAGAGTATAAGCCCCAGTGGCGTAGTGGTTGAGTGTGGGACTGTGGCCCACTGGGTTGTGGTTCAAATCCAGCAGCAACTCTCCAGTAGCAAGACTGGACCTCCTACTACAACCAGAGGGCAGTGATGCCCCCCACCCCAAAATGACTATAACTCTTTATGGAATTATCTTTCTCCTGATTCCACTGGATAAATGTGCTTTGATTTATGTAACTAGTCTTATTAAATACCTACTTTTCCTCACTCTGATTTTCCAGTATTGAACAGTTCTGTGATGAATAGTTTTTAATCTCCAACTACAGAAATGATCTTTGTAAAATAAATATTTAAGTATAAAAAATAACAATTCCATGACCACTTACTCCCACTACTTGATGAAATAGAACATTTCCGCTCCAACCACCTCCCCCAGGCCCATCCTGTTTTTCTCATCTTTACCTTCACCTTTGTAAATATTTCACCACAAACACATATCTGCCTTAAGATATGAAATGTATAATTTGGCATATTTTTGAACTATAAAGGCTGTACTTTTACTCTGTGCATCTTTCTGTGACTTTTCCCCCACTCAATTACATTCTATAATTGCAAGTATAGTTTACTAATTTTTATTACTGTATAGTCTGAACTTATTTGAATATAGATAATATTTTATCTATTCTACTATTGGTGAGTATTTTTGTGATTCAATTTTCAGTATTACAAATAGTGCAGCTATGAAAATTCTTATGCCTGTTTCCTAGGGCATGTGTATAAAAGCTTCTCAAAGCCAAATAAGAGAATTGCTGAGTCAGTGTGTATGCATACTTTCAGCCTCACAGATTAAACTAGCTTTTAAAATAGTTCAAACCATTTACACTGCCACCAACTATGAACAAACATTCAGGGGATTCATATCTTCTCCAATTCTTAGTATGTCATGCTTTAAAGATGTTGTCAAACTGATGGACTTGAAACAATATGCCACTGTGATTTCAATTTGTATTTCTCAGAACGCAAATGAGAGTGAAAATCTTTTCCTATGTTTATTTATCATATTCTTCATTAAAGTACCCACTCAAATCTTCTTCAATTGAAAACAAATTAGTTGCCTTTGTCCTATTGGTTTTGTAGTTCTGATGCAGTTGGATACTAATTTGGGGGCATATTGTTTGGGCAAAACAAAACAAAACACTGTCTCATCCTGCAACCACCTCACAATTGTTGCTATTCTTGAGGCCCTCCATCCACCTTCACGGAAGTTCTTCATCTTTTTTTCGCTGAACCCCTACTTTACCAAACAAGTTGTCTAAGAGTTCTAAAGTTTCTACCTATTATTAAGTTTTAAACTTAACAGGGGTTGATTTTGGCATGTGACTTGGCAATAAATCCCTTATTTTCCTTATTCTGGCTTTTTTTTTTTTAAATTTAAAAGCCCATAGTTATCCAACTGTTTGTGCTACCTCTGAAACTTACCAAACTTACCAACTTACCAAAAGGTACTGTCTACCCCTTAACACCGTCATCTCTCCCACCTCTAGCCCCTCAAAATTGACTTTAGATTTTGTATATATTAAATTAAATATATTACTCCATTTGGGGAAGAAAGGAAACTTTACAATATTGGATCACCGTATCCATACACAGAAGGAGTCCTGGTTGCCTAAAGAACTACTGCTCGCGTTGCTGATGGAGGGCCAGCACTTGATTGGCCAGCTGTGCTGAGTGAGCGAGATGAGGCTTTCTGCTTCTGTAAACACTGCAACCTCAGAGCAGTCCTACTCTGTCCTAGAGGGGAGGCATGAGTCAAATCAACTCCAGAGTCGTAAGTTTGGAGTTTTGGCGTTCGAAAACAAATTCATAAACACTAAATGAGTATAGGAAAGATCTTTATATACAAGAGCATTTGAATCTTGAGAAAATAGCCCAGCCCAATCAAGTTCCTAAGTCTGATATTAGCCCAAATGCCCAATACCGTTCTATAAAGTTCTCTTTAGTCTCATGAAACACATGCAATGATACCAAATGTAGGAAGATCACAGGCCAGTGGGTGGGAAGTCTTGTGGATCCAGTGGTATTGTAAGCATCTCAACAGCGGTCTCCACAGGACTTCTCTCTCTCCAGAGGTCTGGCTCCATCAGCCTCTCTCCATGTCTCACAGGGAGTGAGCATAGAGAGAGTGTATCTCACAACTCCAGGGAAGAAATGCAGGAGTTCCCAGAAACCTCAGAAGGCCATGCCCACACAGTGGCCTCATTGCCTATATCCAGATGGACAAGCTAGATCCCATCCCTTCACTCTTAATCCTCAAACTGACACCAGATTATGTAACTACCACAGAAGATGTACAGCCAGAATGCTCTTTAGAAAAGCACGGATGGTGAGACTTCGTCTCACATACTTTGGTCATGATATCAAAAGAAGCCAGTCCTACTTGGTAAGATGTAACCAGACTTACACCTGGTAGAGTAGAAAGCAAAAAAGGTTTTCAACAAAATGGATTGATCTAGTGGCTGCAAAAATGGGCCCTTGACATAAAAAAAAAATTGAGGACGGCACAGGCCTGGGCAAATTTACATCTGTTGTACATGGGGTGACTAGGATTCAGAACCAATTGGCTGGCACCTAACATAACAACATATAATATCTGTTTTTAGGTATATATTTTAACAATTTGATGCCGGCATATAGAAATGTAATTTTTTTATGGGATTGCTTACGTTTTTGTCAGTTGCCTTTGCAAGTATAAATCTTGTTTAGATACCTTATTATAATCTACATCTGAGGGCTCTTTTTTAATTTTCCATGTAGAAAATCAAATGATGATTGCCTAGTGTCTTCTCATCCATATAAACTATATTCCTTTTTCTATTTTTATTACTTGGGCTAAGATCACTAGTACGTATTAAGTAGAACTGAGGATTGTAGGTACTTTTTATCTTGTAGCTGCTTGTAAAGAGAATGTTTTCAATCCTTTAGTATTAAGTATAATGTTTGTTGTGGGCTTATCCTTTCATCAGATTAAATAAATATACTGTTTCTATCTTGTTAATTTTTTATCATTAATTTTATCCAAATGTCCTTTTAAATATTTATTGAGGGAATATTAAGATTTTTGCCTTTTAATTTATTTATGGGATAAATTACGTTAATTGATTTTTCTAGTGCTAATTCAATATTGAATTCCTAGTATAAATGATCTTAGGGTATCAAATAATGGGCATCCATATATATTTTTTTAATATTCTGCTGCACTCAGGTTGCTAATACTTTGATTATGAATTTTCCATCTTCTATTTTCAGGGCCTGATTAAAGATTTTTCTGAGTGACCCTCCATTGCTTATTAATTTTGCTGGTTCTCACTCATGGTGATATTTCTGTTCTTTGACTGTGGACTCACATTTATGAAGGAATTCTTTGAAGATTATATTCAAAGGAGTCCATCCAAAGAGAATTTGCCTTTTTTGCCACCAGCTGCCCATGGGTACTACAATTGGAAGGCCACTTTAAATTCTCACCTTGAAGTTTTTCCAGACCACCCTGGCACTACAGTCTTGAGCAGCACAACTCACAAATACGGGTTGGCTTATACATATAAACTTTCAGGGAAGATCTCCGCCCCCCCCCCCACCCTTTTACTCAGTGCCAAATTTCAAGAAAGCAATTTCCCTGATCTGCTTGGGGGGGGGGGGGTTGTTGTGGGGGGTTAGTTCTGGTATGCTCCTTCCAGCATGTAAACTGCCCTCTTGCACCAGACTTGGATTTTGTTACCTGCTATGTGTACTTTCCAAGGGAAAACTGGAACTCAAGGTCCCCTGGATTTTGAAAATCCTCAGAGTAAAAGCTGAGGTCATCTAGCCTTTATGCTTTGAATTAGTTCCCAGTCTAATTTTAATACCAGCTCTCTGGAACATTAAAAACCATTTTCCTATATTTTCACTACCCTTCTTAGTCATTTTCAGTTGGAGGACTGGTAAGGTTATCCAGCTGAAGGACGATCTTCTGTCAACCCCACCCCCGCCAGCCACCTCCATCTCATACTCTTGATCGTTACATCTCCAGGTGTTTCTCCTCCTAACCTGCCATTGAAAATACCGGTTCTGGCCACCATCTCCTATCGCTAACCTCTTCTAACTCATCAGTCCCACTTCAACAATTCCCCAGTCTCATTAGGACGGCTAGTCCGATCACCCCCAAAAGGTCCATTGTCCAAACTCTCCCGTTCCTTTCATTCACATTAGAATCGACTCAGCTTCAGTGGTGCACAAGAGCGCCTGCGAGGGTTGTGCCTAATTGCCATACGGCTTCTGTTCCACCACTGGACTCATCCCCCGCACGCGGCCCTGTGTCCTTGCTCCATTCTGTCGCCAGCATCTCATGTGGTAACAATTACTGATTAAGTCTACATCTGTGTGCTCTGTACCTGGTGCCTGGGAGAAAGCCAGCAAGTCTGCTCACTGGCTTCTTTTAAATTTACGTGGCTTCAATGTGCGCGGCAATCCAATTTCATTTCTCTAATCGATATACTCACCCACCTTTCAAAATAAACCATCCACACATGCTTCTCTGTAAATCTCAGCCTTGGTGACTGGGTTAAGCCCCAAACCGAGCACTGTGTTTGGAGGATGAAAGCCAAACCACACCTGCCATTGAATCAGTTCTGCCTATAGGACAGAAACTGCTCTCCGGGGTTTCTAAAGATGATGTGTCTTTACAGGAGTAGACCACCTCCTCTTACCCCCACTGAGCCGTTCGTGGGTTTGAACTGCTGACCTTGCGGCTAACAGCTCAATACTCAACCCAATCTAACACTAAAGCTCCTTTAGTAAATGCTGGTTGATTTAATCAATAAATGCCTTAAAGGATTAGAAGTTTTATGTCTGCTTTCCCAATCTGCTCTCCAGAAAGACTGTACCAAACTTCCCAAGCATTTTCCTTACCTTAATAAAGAATGGTTATACATTTTTAAGAGTAAAGGTTCTAGGCATTGTTGGATACAATGAAAAACAAGCCACATTCTGACTTTCCAGGCTTTCACAGCCCTGAGAGCGTTTTTCTAATTGAAGACAAATGCTGGGGAGGGGCCTCGTGGTTCTGAAACCAGACATGGGGGGTTCTCGTCTTGGCTCTCCCACTCACAAGTTGTGTGGTCTTGATCCAAACATCCATCCCGCCTGTGCCTACATGACTTCTTCTGCAAAGTGAGACCGAAAATCACATGACCTGCCATTGGTTGTTGCAAGGCTTCAGTGAATGGTTACATGCAAAACTCATCAAACAGCGCCGGGCACTATTCGTCATCCCTTACTGAGGTTAAAATGTAGGGCTAATCTTAGCCCGTTGAGTTTGAATTTGTACTGCTTTAATTACTTTTATTTTATAAATAGTCTGTAATTAAAGTCATATTCACCACCAACACCAACACCAACACCCTCCATGATGCCCAATCTATATTTAGGGGAATAGTTTCAGATCGATGGGTAGGAATGCTGGATTTAAATATTTGTCACTGATCTGTAGTTCTATTGTTCTGTGGTCAGAGAATGTATCTGTGCATTTTTGTGCTTTAGGAGATTTATTGATTTTTCTTTATAGCCCAATACATTATCTATTTAAAACAAAAGTTCTTCAATTAAAATAATTTCTCCCCTTTTCATCATTGTGAACGCTTTTCTACTAGGGATTCATCCTATAAATATACATTTCAACACACCAAGCTAGTCGTCTAAATGAAATAAAAGTTTCAATCACGCGGAGTTAAAATGCTTTATTCCTGTTCAATTTGCAGTAAGCACAGGTTGCAATGTTCCCCCAAGGGAGAGAAACAGTAGCTGACACATTTGGCCTTCAGGTATGATTTGTTAGTTGTTCGTGAGTTGCTTCCTTCCCCTCCAGTGTTCTTCTTGGAAAGAATACTTATAATCCTAACCACAGAAGATTTAGAATTTCCAGAGATAGCCAAAGCAATGTTTCTGGACCCATATTCTCTTCCAGGACCTCACTGTTTCCAACTGAGAGGTTAAGTCTACCCCACTTGAACTGGGGGTAGGGAGGAGACTTTATGATGGCATCAACGCAATAGGTATGGCGCAATGGGAATGGTGTGGCATGATTTCCAAGGCTGGGACATAAATGGCCATACGACCTCACTCTGGCTCACACTTGAAAATCACTCACCATGTACACAGCAATCAAAAGATATAGCTTCTGGGGGCTTAATGGCTTCAAGATAAACATGTGGCCATTTGCTGAGAAGCAACAGAGTCCACATGGAAAAGTACCCAGTCTGTGTGATCATGAGGTGTCAATGGGATCAGGTAACAGGCATCAAAGACTCAGAACAAAAATCATATCAATGTGAGAGGAAATGCAGAATGGAGACCCAAAGCCCATCTGTAGAGAATTGGACATCTTCTACAGAAGGGTCACAAGGCAGAGATGAACTAATCAGGGTGCAGTACAGCATCGATGAAACATACAACTTTCTCTAGTTCTTTAATGCTTCCTCTCTCACCCCTGCTTCCCTTCATTATCGGCATCCCAATTCTACCTTACAAATCCGGCTAGATGAGAGCATGTACATGGGTTCAGTTAGGAGCTGAAAACATGAGGAGTCCGGCACAGATAACCCTTTCAGGACCAGTAATGAGAGTAGCGATACCAGGAAGGTAAGGAGAAGGTGGGGGGAACTTCAGCAGTTAGAGAATTTTAAGCATGCCTCACAAAACTAAATCAGCTCTGCGATATGTAAGGATGGTTCTCATCGGTGGTAATTCTCTGGGACTTCCATTGCTGGGAGGAGGCAGCTATTCTGCACACGACATTCCAGAAGAACCGATCACAATGATCTACATATAACCCCCTCCCTGGGGGATAGACAACAGAAAAGTCTGTCTGAGACATGAGAAAATAATAACCATTTATAAATTATCAAGTGATCGTAAAGGAGGGAGGGTAGGGAGGACGGGAAAATAAATGAAGAGCTGATACCAAGGGCTCAAGTAGAAAAAATGTTTTGAAAATAATGATGGCAACAAATGTACAAATGTGCTTGACACAATGGGTGTCTATATGGATTGTGATAAGAGCTGTATGAGCCCCCATTAAAATGCCCTAAGTAAATAAATAACAAAAAGATGAAAACTAAAAGCAAGTTCTGTCACCATGTTTTGAGGTCACCATGCCACATGGAGAGGTTAGCTCACGAGCTATCAGTGTCTTAGTCCCAGAAGAAGCATCATTGATCGTCATCATTAACCAGCAGACATATGAGTGAGGAACTATTTAGTTTCAGCCCTCACATTTTGAATCTTCAAGCTGAGACCCCAGAGAGAAAAAACCAAGGACCCCATGCAAGTTCTCTCCATGGATCTCTGTCTGAATCTATAAACCACAGGTTCCGTGAATGCAATAAATGGTCACCATGTGGATGCATAGACTCAATGGCAGTTTGATCTGGTTTACAACACTAGGTTATGGGGTAATTTGTTTCACAATGGTAGTAATCAAACCACTAAATGTGGAGTGAACTCAACAAATGAGAACATTCCATGTACGCAGAGGGCTGATTCATGAGAAAAAAAATACATTAATGTGGGCTGAGCGCCAGTGGCGTAGTGGTTGTATGCGGGACTGTGGCCCACTGGGTTGGCCGTTCAAATTCAGCAGCAGCTCTCTAGGAGCAAGGCTGAGCCTCCCACTCCCACCAGAGGGCAGTGATGCCCCCCCACCAAAAAAAAATAATGTAGGATCTGAGACATTTGGGTCAGAATCTGTATTCACTCATAATTGGTCTTGGGTCCTCAAGGAAATCATTTAATCTTTCTGGGCCTTATTAGAACCCTCGTGGCACTGTGGTTAAATACTTCACTGCTAATCAAAAGATAAGCAGTTTAAACTCACCAGCCATTGTGGATGAAAAATGTACAGTCTGATGCTGCAAAGATTTATCGCCTGGGGACCTGAAGGGGTAGTTCTTCAATGGTCCTGCAGAGTCACTAAGATTCCAAATGAAATGAAAGGCACCAAGTTTAGTTTTCTGGATTTGGAGGCAGGAGGACAGTGCCTGTTGGGTAAGGACAGTCTAGTTCACAAGAGCCAGCCATGGTGCAGGAGGAAAATGAGGTTGTCAGCTCCGGGAGACATTTACAAAGCCTCAAAATTGACCTCAGGGGAGAGGGCTTGATGGTTGGATTGAAGGTTTAATATCCACTAACGCTGAGGCGTTTGGATCAATGACCTTTCAAGCCCCTTCCAGTTCTACCATTAGCGCCTTCATTTCAAAAATTAGATATTATATAAGGTTTCATATTCTGAATATTCCCTCTTTCCTTGAGATAGTCTATATCAATGATGTTCTTGATTTCATAGTTAGCTGCCACTAAACATTATCATTTCCTTTCTTCTTCCTTACATTTGTGGGCAGGGCCCCTTTTTCGTATATTGACAATAGGGAATCTTATTTGTTTAGCAAACCACTGCTAGCCTAACTATACAGTAAAGACTCTGGCTCAGCATTTGCTGCAGCATAGAAAGCACCCCACCCCACCCCTGCCCCCCCAGTCTCTGCTCATGGTAATATGTATGTTAATTCACTGCCATTCTGATTCTGAACTTTTATATTGTTCCATGTTCTCTGCCAACTATTTTAAGGGTTCTTTGTTAGTTACCAGGTGACATGCTGCCAGAATATGCTTACTGTGATTTTCCTGCCTCTGTGTAGCTTCAGCAGTTAGAGAATTTTAAGCATGCCTCACAAAATGAAATCGGCTCTGCGGTATGTAAGGCTGGTCCGCATTGGTGGTAATTCTCTGGGACTTCCATTGCTGGGAGGAGTCAGCTATTCTTCTGCACACGACATTCCAGAGGAAGTTAAAGCAAGTGTTCAATGTGGGCTTTCCAACACACAAGGCTGCATGGTCCCTAGAGGGTGATGACTTGGGACAGCTGTCCCAAGTCAATATTCAGGGGAGCAGCCAAACTGGCAGCTTGTCAAGGATTCAGGGAGCACCAGCTGGAGCTCTGTAACATGCTTATACCACCCTGTCCAGAAACATTCTCAGCCTGCCACCCTGTCCTGGACTCAACGGCATCACCAACCCTGTTCCTTTGTGTCCTTGTACCCGTCACACTCCCACAGGCAGCAGAGTCAAAGCCAAGAGGGGACTCTCAGATGGGGATCCTGTGCTTCCTCAAAAGTCGTTGCTTCCTAAATCGGCTGGGGGCTATTGTACTTTGGTTTCACGATGAGGTCATTTCATTAAATATTATGTACAGAGATGAGATATGAGGGCAAAGAAAGATACTGATTCTATGAAAACAGAAGCTTCAGACAGTTGTAGGCATGAAGGGCGATAGCTGCAAAAGAGGGGGGGGGGCGGATGAAGAGAAGGATTCTGTGCTGATTGCTTCCCATGTATCCATCTGCTATCCTATTGATCAGAATTCTCACTCTGCTTACCACCCAAACTTTACAATTTAGTTAATTTTAATAGCTGCTGAGTGCATATATGGTAACTATGTGAGTCTAAAATTATCATTGTGCTCCAGTGGGTTTCCAATTGCTGATTTTTTTGGAAGTCGATCATGCTTTTTTTTTCATGCTGTCTGTGTTTTAATCAGGATGGATGTTCAGCGGGCAAAGAAAAGGCCTGCCCCAATGTCCAAAGATTGTACCTGAAGTTTTGGGAAACAGGTAAATGCATTGGTAAATAGATGACTTATGGGAAAAATTTCTTACAAACTTCTTGAACCTTCTCAACAAACTAAATCGGTGGCCAGTTTCTGAGGGATAAATTGGCTCTACTGAACGTTTGTTTCAGCTCCACTTTCTATTTCATTGCAATACATACAAATCTGTGGGATCCACCCTTTCCTGCTATCAAGCTGCAAACTACCTTGGGGACTTTGTTGGCACACACCAAGGACACCCTGGATGGGAGGCTGAGGCTAATCATCCTCTCTTCCTTGAAGGGACTCACCGCACCTCCATCAATTCTAGAGAAATGAGATTGATTCCTGGCTCTCCAAGATCCACTGGGGTGCTTCCATCAAGTTCATTTACCCAGGGGACCCTTGGCTATCCACTGAACCAAAGAAGACACTTATCTTGTACAACGCCCACTTTCTCTCCGTCCTTGCTTCAACTGATATTTGCTGATTGTCTACCATGCATCAAGCTCAGCTTCAGAGAGCGTATACAAGTCAACTTGAGTCCATTCTGAGCGGCCCCAGAGGAGTGAATAGAACTGTCCCCTGGGTTCTGAAGGCTGTGGCATTCCTACAAGTGATGGCCACAACTTCATGGTGTGGCTGGTGAGCATCCAACGCTTTAACCACCACCAGGACCCAGGTACTGGGCACGCAGGGGTGCATAGCCTGGCTCCTCTCTAGTGGCAACACCAGATTCCTACTATCAGCAGAGGAGCAATGACTGAATTTTTGTCTATATAGTTCACCAACTGGGAAATGCACTAGGGGGATTTCCCATTGAATTAGGATTGGATTCATTTGTTGATTAGTTTATGCTCTTAAGCATGCATTTCTATAAGGACACATTTAGTTGAGTTCCTAGAGACATTAAGTAGGTTCGAGCTCAAGTTTAATTAATGCGGGAGTCAGAATCTTTCTTCTTTAAAGGCCATTGAGTAAATATTTTTAGTTTTGTGGGTCATGGGGTCTTTAGTGCAAATATAAACCTCTGCTGTTGTCGGGCAAAAGCAGCCATAAACAATATGTAAATGAATGGGAGTGACTGTGCTCTGGTAAAATTTATTAACAAAAACAGGCAGGAGCCTTCCTCTGCCGACCCCTGGAATCTATTAAAATACCTTACCGGCTCCTCTACAGGCAATTAAACTTGCTCAAGTTTCTTCCTAGAAAAAAAAGAAAGAAAGAAAGAAAGAAATCTCACATGACTGCAAAAAAGTTGTCTTGTACTCACTCTTTCTGCTTCCTCGCTTCTCATTCAGCTTTAGTGCTAGACAATCCGATCTCTGTCCTCACCCCTCCACTGAAATTGGTATCAAAATCACCAAGCATCTCCATGTTGCTAAATCCCTCAGAGCTTCTTGTCCTCTTTTTTCTTACTCAATCCCTCCACCATTTTCAACACAGCCAACCACTCCTTCTGGAAACCCTCTTCTCTCTCAGCTTCTGAAACTTCACGCAATCGGTTTTCCTCTTTTATCGGTAGCTGTTCCTTCTTGGTCCTCAAAGGTTCCTTTTCCTCCTCACAAACTGTAATTCTTAGAGTTGTTCAGAGCCCCACCCTACACTCTGGGGGAGAAAATAATTCTGCAGCTTTAAATGACATTTAAATGACAAGGACAACGAGTGTACATTGAAAACTCACAAATTAATTTCCTCAGTCCAGAGCTCTCCCCCAGTTCCTGCCTCACATTGCCAACTGTCCACTTGACATTTCTGGTCTGAAGTATCTCGCATCTTAAGTGCAGCGTCCATACGGGCCCCCTGGATGCGCTTCCTTGGTTGGCCAGACAGAGCGAAATCGCCAACTCCACTCTAGCTCACCTGGAAGCGTTCTCCTTCTGAATCATCTCTGCATTCCTTCCCTAACTGGCTCTCTACATCCAATTGCCAGGTTGAAGCAGCTGCAAAGGTTCCTGAAACAATGAAACACTTCCTTGGGTTGTAAAAAGCTGCTGGCCTAACCCTCTCTGGGCTGGACCCTCCTGTGGGCTCCCCAGCTCCATCCAGCGTGGTTCAGCAAAGGACTCCCATTCTGATGCCTCCGTGTGCTTCCGTGTAAACTGGTTAAGACTTTTAACCTCATCCCCACCTAACACCACCATGTCCAAGATATTTCAGCACTGGAATAGTTTCTCTCGCCCCCCCCCCCCCACCTTATTGGAAAAAGCCATTCAGTTGGACTCCCTACCTCCTGCTTTGTTCACTTGCACAGTGCGCATATCAGCCAGGGTGATGCTCCTAAGACACAAATCGGTGAATTCTTTCCCCTGCTTGAAACCTTTAAACATCCATGTCCCTCGAAGTGAAAACAAAACTTGTGGGCAAGGTCTACCAGGACCTTCATGACCTGACCCTTTCTTGGTCCTCACGTCTCCTCAGAAACATCATCCCAAATTCCAACTATAATTAGGGTCTTCTTTTTATTCTCTTCTGGCTTCCTATCTGCTTTCTTCATTGGATTTCCTTTCTTTTCTTTTTCCCCAGTGGCCATTGACTCTATTAGGCAGCCGCCGTGTGTTGAGAGTGATAACTGTGCCCCAAGGGTTTCTCACCACTGGACAGATGTGAACCTCCAACTTCTCAGTCAGCAGCTTTTGCACCCTCCAGGGACCCTGACACTTCTCTCTCGCCCCAGTGAGTAAGTGTGGCCCCTGCTTCCCTTCTGACTGCACCGTTTGCCTCCTCCTACTCCCTGGATTCTGTGGCTTTGCTATATGAGGGCAACATTTATGCAATACTTATTTGATAAGAAACCAGTCTTAGCTTCTTCAAACGAACCACAGAAATGACTACCATTTGCCTGTAACACTGTTGTCTACACCCTCTTGCCTTCTCACCTGACAAAATCCTGCTTCTTTTGCAGCTCTCAGGAGAATCACCAGCCTCTCTAGTTCCCCAGGGCAAACCTTTCTACTATGATTAAAATGTCTGTTTTCGATTCTGCTGTCCTCCCCAGGGGTCAGTTATGAAGGCCATGTCTGTGTCTGTTATTGGTCATCGATGCGTACCAAGCAGCTTACTCAGTGTCTGGCTTGAGAGAGGGACTCAATAACTAATAATTAACAAACTCATGCAGTCCTAAGCAGACCCACAATGCCCCGAGACAGCAAGTTAACTTGAGTCCATTCCAGGTCTAAGAGACTCCTTGTAGAAGGTCTGTGGTCCCAATGATGTCTCACTGGTTTTGGTTTTGTTTCAGTTGGTTTATTTTCCCCTAGGAATTAAATGTCCCTTCGTGGTATGCTTCAGTAATGTGAGGGACTGCACTTGTAACTCTGGTTTAGCCTTAAAGGCAAAAATTGACTTATGAACTTATGAGTTGCTAAATTTACTTACAGCCCAAAGGGAAGTGTAAAGTGTAGATTATTAAAAGCTCTATCGTGGGTCTGGGTTTTGTAATGTACCAAGATGGCATAGTAGAAGAGCAGTGTTCCTTCCTTAAAATACATATATTTAACATATTATCCTGAATTCATGTAATTCAGTTAAAAGAAGATCCTCTTCCTTCTACTCCTTAATGGCAGTTTGATGGTTTCATTCTTCTGGGCACATCAATATGTAAGGAGGTAAACAAGCCAATGGTGTAACGAATCATTTGAGTCTTACTGTGCGTATGTTTTTACTACAAATCTTGGAGGGGGGAGCTATTTATGCTCTGCATTTTAAAATTATGCTAATGTGATTAGTCATTATGATCCTACTTACTCTTCATGATGGATGCAAGATGTTTAAGCTTTGATAGCACTTGTGAGGGCCCTGATTAGTGCTTGAAACCCAATCAAGAAGCAGTTGATGAAGCACAAGCTAATTCAAAGAAACTTATGTGTCACAGAGGAGTTGATCATTGCTTGTGGAAAGTGTATAAACTAATAAAATAACTATACATTGTACAAAGGCACCTCTTGGTTCTTCCAGGAAAATTGTAGCTGCTACTTTCAATGTGTTTTGCCAGGATCTGTCCAGGCCACTATTTTTGCAATAAAAGTGTGAAAATGGCAGCACAAGCTGCTGTTAACATTACCTATGAAAACCCGCACACATCCAGCACCACTACACAGGTGTTTTCAAAACTTAGACTTTGAAACAGCTCATCCATTCTTGCATTTTGATGTTGCTGTGCACAAGCAAAATCAAAGACAAAAGAGACACTTTTTGGTTGATTATTATCCTGCCAAATCAGATTGTTCCTGTTACTGTTTTGCACAGATGCTATGCTAAGTGGGAAGGTGGGGGAGGTAGACTATGAATGTGTATGAACAAAGTGAAAGGATAAGTTTTAGAATTTTAAATGGCGTCAGTAAATCAAAGACTAGAAAAGCAAGAACCAGTAGAAAAAAATGTAGTATAATTCGTTTCACATTTGCTATTCTTCAGACTTCTATAGAGCAAAGGACTCCTGATTTGCAATAAAATTTAATATACTATAAAGTATCACACTATATATTTAAAAGGCAAGAGTGATAAGAATATTGTAATCTGCATGCCATTAGTTCAACTTGATCTCACATATTCAAATTCAATGAATTAAGAAATAATAATAAGGCTGTTCTGATGAACACCCAGAATTAAAATCAGGGACCTAGATGACAATGATCCCTTTACTTGGACCTCAGTAGTTAATTTACTTCTGTATTTTCCCATTTACGGACTACCTTTTAGCAAGCCTTTCCTGCTTAGGAAGATAAATGGTAAGAAGTGGTAAAAATACAGTTTTGAAACCAGTTGCCTTGTAATTTTAGAAAACTACCCCACTTATTAATAATGAAAGCGTATTTCTTTTGTTCTGCAGGCTGCACCCAAAGAATTAAGCTAGCCACACCAGGGAACATGTCACCAGCTTCTTTGTAATGGCTTTGGTCTGTGACACGTGTGAACCAGGTTGTGTTTAAAAATACAGTTTTGTAACAGTTAAAAATATATAATAAAAATAAAATTCCAGTCAAATGTTTTCTGGAGGAAACAGCAGGGTGGGGCAATACGTACTGCTGCCCGGCCTGGTTCTCTCTGAGTTGTCGTTCCCTTCACTAGACAAGGAGGAACGGATCCACCACCAATCTACCAGCCCTCTGTGTAGGTGGCATATCTCCATGCATACATGATATCCCTTTTGCCATATTTCCTATCTCTGTTAATGGTTTCTACCATCTTCAGAGCTAGAGTCCCTTAGAACATGACCTTCTTCCTCTCCTTTAACATATATTAAATCATGAAGTCTGTTAATGCCATTTTCAAATTATCTCTATAACTCACCCTCTGTATCTCCCTCTGTCTCTCCTGTGGTGGCCACTTTACTGCTGGCTTGGGTCGCACCCTACCCTTCAGAGCCGTGCACATTTGGTCATTCTCTTGATTAAAGTTTGCTTTCACTTGACTGGTCCAGACCAAACTCCTCAGCACAGTACTGAAAGCCCCTCAGAACCTGACCCTTCTGTCCTCCCGCTTCATCTCTTGCTAAGCCCCCATTGTGCTCTTAGCTTGTCACACTGCAAGGGACTCAGTCTCTGCAGCTTCTGCTGTTTCTTTTGTCCTGGAGAACTCATACTCACCCTTCAAGACCCAACTCAAAATACTATTCCTCTTTTAAAGGAAAAGGTTGAGTTTTCCTGGAAAAAAGCAGTTCCAGCTCTCCAGCCCTCCTTTATTCTAATTATTCTCATTGCACTTGTTCCGTAGTCTTATTATAATTATCTAGTTACTTGTCTCTCTTTCTTCCTTAAAGGCTGTAGAGAACTGAGATGGTATCTGACATCTTTTCATCTCAATCACCTACCGTTATGCTTGGCTTGGGCATAAAACAACGGGATCACTCTGCGTATATTGCGGAGGCACTTCCTGTGGAGTTTATATGGGACCCACAAGTCAAACCCACGGGGCATCCTGCAGACTCCCTGCTGCAGTGAGGACACAGAGCTAATTATTGCTCTCTCTTTCTCCTCACTCCTGTTTCTCCATACCATTGGACATCCAACCCTTTATCTTCCTCCAAATGTATTAATGTATGTTTAAGAATTGAATTTCAAAAAAACAAAAACAAAACCACCCCCACCCCCAAAACCCTCTTTATTCTTTATGATGTTTTCTTTCTCAATTTTACTTTACATAGTGTATCTCCTCCCACAATATCTTATTTTTCCCTGGTGTTGGGAACGCAGCCACCTCAAGGAGAGCCGGTTTGTCCTCCTGGTTGTAGTGTTCGCTTTGGGAGAAAGTGCTCGGTTATCCTGCTCCATAGTCCCTTGGCAGGGACTCCCTTTCATTTTGTTTTCTTGCTACATTTTACAACCTTCCTCCAGAGAGCTGGTCTTCAAGACCTGAGGGATTTGCAACTCTTGGGTCTTCATCCAGACCCCTCTGAAACCCTTGAGACACAAAAATGAAGGTGGGATCTTAATTGTTTTCATGTATTAACATACTGCTTTTTCATGTATTCACATACTGCTTTTCCCTCCCTACTTATTTTCATAATTCAATACAAATCCACCCCATGCTAGTATATGTTCTTTTCCAACCCAGTTGTTCATTATTCCTCACTATTTGTATATTTCACTGATTTGGTCATCTTTTTATTTACTTCCAATTTTAATAACAGTTCGTAGGATGGTGATTCCTCCTCATCCACTCAACCGCTCTCACCCCTTTCAAGGCATAACATTTTCTATTTCCAATCAGCCTGGCTTTGGAAAAAAAAAAAACGAGCTTGGCAATGGTTCACTAAGAATTGTAATTTAATCCTTTGGAATAACAGGCTTTTCATCTGTGCTCCCTGCAATGATGCAACGATCAGGCACACAATCAGGTCCTCAGGAGCGAACAATGCCACTCGGGAGAAAAGAAAGTGCTGGCAACGTGGTCAAGAATACCAAGCCTTTCACAAAACTGGTAAATATATACTAACCTTGAGAGTGAATGGCATCAAAATATGAATTACTCTTCCCTTTCCAAAGGAAAATCAGGTCATTTTGGGCAGCCAATGCAAATCAACCCAAGTAAGTGTCTGTGCTTTTGATCTGGACTGTGTAAACACAGGCTCACAACTAGGTAGTTTTGTGTTTATATTGGTGGAGTCGCTAAAGTTATGCCTACAGACCCAGGAACAATGCCACATTCAAGAAAGGCAAACACAACCCTAACTCTTACCTCCCATGGCCCTTGACCTCAGGAGTGTTTGTCCACGTTGTTTGGGGTCCCTGCAGGACAGAGCAGGTAACCGAAAAAACCAGATGGATCAAGTTCTACACATCTATAATGCTGCTCACATATTTGTTTAAGCCAGATTGGTGCTGTTATGAAATGTCGCCTTTTGAGATAATTATAGGCCACCAACAATCTGCATAGTAATTTATCACCTTGTTTTCAGTCATTATCACGGTTAGTCAACCTTGTGCTCCACCACCTTTGCATCACAGAGAGTTCACTGGGATTAGTTAGGTGTTTTCAGATTCATTATCAACATCATTATTACTACAAATCGCACCATTTACTTAACACCAACAAATTGCTAGAGACAGCTGCAGTTTCCTCGAGCTGAGTGGGCCCCGTGCCTGAAAGGACTGTGAGAAGTGAGCACCAAGCACGGGTAGATGAGGCAAGATCTGGGGTAGCCTGTGAGGAAAGGGGCCAAGGTCCCGCTGGCTACATCTCTGGCTGCTAACCTCAAGGTCAGTGATCATCATGGAAACACAGCCACTCCCCGGGACAGGCTACCTGGTGCTTTGCTCCTTTGAAGCTCCCTGAGGCCCCAGGGGGTTGCAGGGAGTCAGACTCACCACGGACACTGCACAACCACCACCTGGGAGCTTCTAGCTTGTCACAACTTGAAATGTAGTCTCCTGGAAGGACACATGGTTTGAAAAATCCTTTTCCCCAACAGTCTGAAAACCAATTGAGAGTGCGGAGCAGAAGGTACAGATAAGAAAGGAGAATCTGGAAAGGGTGCCTATGTCTGCGGCACAAAATGCGCTGCCTCCCCCATACGCCCCCTTACTCCCTGACTGCACAATCCATCAATCCATGGACTTTGGAACCCTCTCTAATCTGTCTGAGCCTTACAATGCTATAAGAATTCGTTGTCTCCTTTTCCTCTATGGTACCAGCATGAGCTGCTTATTAGCATCTAGAGGAGCGAAGCCTCCAGTTAACTGAAGAGGGTTGGGAGAATGTGGGCAATCTGAGCATAGCCAGAAGAATACAGTATGAAAGGAAGCATGTCCTTCTGATCTCAGTATTACTGCAAGTGATTAGGGCTCAACTATGTCTAATTTGGAGTCTAGAGGAAGCAACTCTAATACTCTCTTTTAAGTAGAATGTAAATGTTAAAAGTTCTGCAACTCTTAAATGTGATTATAAAATTTGACTTGGAAACTAGTTTTACGGGAGAAAAACTCATGGTAACCGTTGTTGCTCTTTCATAGCATTGATCAAAGCTTTGAAAAAGTTTAGCTTCAGAACAGAACTAATTATTTGGAGAAAATATTTGAGTACCTGCTTTACATTTTGATTTAATAAAAAATTATAACCAAACAATAATTTGGATAACTTAAGAGTCTGTATTATGCTGGTAAAATGGAATATCATTTACAGGAAACTAAAACAAGATCCACACCTCATGACATATTCAAAACTAACTCCAGAGAAATAAAAGACCTAAATAGTAAATCTAACACCAAACAACTCATTAAAACAAACACAGGGGAAAACTTAGGGGCTCCAATTGATGACATAAATACCCTATCAAGCATAACAAAAAATGCACAAACAGAAGATAACCTAGATGACTAGAACCTTCTAAATGTTAGATACTCATGTACATCATACGATGGCTTCAAAAGAGTAAAACAAAAACCTAAAGACAGGAAAATAACTGGTAAAAATATATCCAATGAGGGATTAATTTCTACATTTATAGAGCAGTTCAACAGCAGTCGAACAAACAATCCAATTAAAAAATGGACAAAGGAAATGAACAAGTAGATACTTAACCAAAGAGCAGATTCAAATGGCCAACAAAAACATGAGGAAATGCGGGTGATCATTAGCCATTAGAAAAATGCAAACCAAACAACAAGGAGACATCATGCCACCACAGCAATGCTGGCCAAGTTCAAGACGGCAGAAAATAACAATTCCCAGTGAGGGTGTGGCCACTGGAACCCTCATACACTCAGATGGTACAGCCCATAGAAACTCACACTGCCTCCTTCAAAAGTTGGAAACAGAAACACCATTTGAGCTAGTATCTATCGTGATGCAATAGAATTGGGAAACAAACAGAAAACCGGCAGACACTATGAATTAAATCAATCATAAAAGAATAAATATTGTGTGAGTTTACATTTATAAAATCTCCAGGATTTGTTTATAAACAGAAAGAAATGAGGAAAGAGGGGAGGGGATAGTTAATTACTACCTACACAATATGTACATATTAATTTGGGGGCTAGGAAAGGCAATATTCAATAAGGGGTGAATAGCACAATATCTCCAAGGAGAAAGAAGACAAGGAGAGGTACATAAAGACAACCAAGGCAAATGCTATCGCACACACAATCCTGTAATGTCAATAACAACAAGTGTTAATCCATGAGTGGATACATAGGTAGACGAGCAAAAGGAACAGGAAGAGGTAGGCAAATGGGACTGCACCCCTGGCCATATATCATTTTGGCAGGGGATATTTCTACATATGTATTTGTATGTGCTGTAAATATATCCATGTATACAGCAGAGCAAAGATGAGGTGAGGTTATGAAAAGTTCTTAGCTATAATCAAACACTTTGAAGGAATGCACCACTGGACCTGATGGCTGGTTTCTGGGGGACCTCAAAGTCAACTGGTATAATATAGTCCACAAGGACAACGCTGTACCTCCTACTGTGGTGAGTGCTAGCTGGGATCTCCACAGCTTTCTGGCAGCCATCTAAGATGCAACTATTCATCTCCCCCCACTCGGAGTTAAAAATGGAAGAAAATCAAAGAAACATGGACACAATCAATCCAAAGGACAAATGGACCAAGCAAACCTCACGTGCTAGGCCCTCTACCAGGTGAACTAGATGGTGTGCAGCTACCACTACTAATTGCTCTGAAATACAGGGTCTTCAAGAAAGTATGAGAAAAATGTGGAGCCAAATCTAATCATCAAAAAGACCAGGACTACTGGTCTGATGGAGACTGCTGCAACGCCAAGGACTAAAACCATCCAACAAGCCTTGAACTTTACTCCCAGTAGGTTAACTTTCAGTCAAATAATAGACAGGCCTACAAGATGAGCAGTAACACGAGGGAAGATGGGAGTCCTTACAACAATCAACCATATCAGATTAAAAGGGTAGCATTTCCTCAGGGTCAAAACTCTGAAGGCAAGAAGAGATATGGAAGAAGAAAAGTAACACAGGGAGGAAATGGAGAGTGTGGTTGCCTGGTGAGGATTGCATTTAAAATACGAAATAAAAAGTGCATGAGTTGTTGAGTGGAAAACCAATGTTCACTACGTGGAAGAAGCACACCAGCCTGTGTGATCCAAGGATTATAAATGAGATAATCCAAGTCTGAAAGAGGGAAGAGTATCGGAGCTTAAATCGTCTACACTTGGTGTGCACAAGGAAGTGGATGAGAAGGGAAGCTCAACATCCATGTGGGGGTCCCACAGAGGTGACTCAGATGTCTCCCCTCTGACTACAGTCAAGAGATTTGAATAGTCTTGTTATCAGAGAGCATTGTAAAGTTGATCATGGCAGATGTAGTTAGGTTAAAATATATTATCTCATGACTTGATATCCCTTTTGACACATTTTAAAGTTTTTATAGTTATTGTTGTTTTAAGTGAAGTGGAAATATATATATATATATATATATATATATATATATATATATAGCCATAGACCAGGGATGTGACTGGCCTCGCTATTCTACAGAGTACATTGGAGAGCGGGTGATTGCAGATGCAAACCAAAGCAAACTCACTGTCATATAGTCAATGCTGAGTCACAACAACCCCCTGTGGGTTTCCGAGACTATGGGAAAAAGGTTTGTGCCGTTAGATAACAATTTAACACCTTAACACTTCATCTCCCTCTTGACCTTTTAAATTTGTTCTAGTTTTGAATATTTCCTACTTTGATTTTTGATTGAGGATTTCCTGTTTTACTTTACTCTTGGTTGTTTGTTTTTTTGGTATGTGTCCTTGTATATGTATATGTATATGCATATGTAATTCAGAGTAAGTAAATATATAGAGATGGCAACTAGATTAATCGTTTCTTAGGGGTATGGGAGAAGAAGATTGGGGGAAATGAGGAGCTAATAACAATGAGTACAAGAAAGAAAAAGATGTTTTAATATTTCTTAATTTTAACATAGAAGTAATGATTATACAACTCCTCTTGATATGATTAAACTATTGAATTGTACGATAGATGGGTTATGTGCCAATAAAACTGTTAACGAAATGAAAACAAAAAACTCTCTGTAAATGTTCACTCAAATCACATTACAAGTTTTTAAAAAATGCTCAAATAAGAGGAAAGGAAACTTTGTTCTGTTTTATATTCATTGACAAATTTAAATTAGCAATGAAATACATAGTTTGCAGGAAAATCACATTTTCTTTATCTGAGATGTGATATGACTTTTGACATTTTAACATAAGTATAGAAACAATAATCTATTATTCTTGGGGTCTGATTTGCCTATGTCCTAAGCTCACTGCCATTCCGTCAATTCCAACTCGTAGGGGCCTGGAAGGCCGAGTAGGACTCCCCATGTGGGTTTGGAAAGCTGTAACTGTTCATGGGAGTAGAGAGTCTTGTCTTTCTCCTTAGGAGTGAGTAGAGTGGTTTCGAACTAGTAGCCTTGCACTTAGCTGCAATTACACCTATGCAAACACGAATTCACTGCCTTCACGTCGATTCTGACTCACGGTGCCCCTCTTGGGCAGGATAGACATGCTCTTGGGGGTTTCCAAGGTTGGAACTCTCCTTACAGAGGTGGAGAGCCCTGTCTTTCTCCCAAGGAGCAGTGGAGGGTTTCAAACTGCTTGTCTTGCTTACCAGCCCCAGGGGTAGTCACACAACCACCCCAGGGTGACCCAGGTGGGACCGCTGCGCCTCCAGTGGCCTACAACAGTCACCACGGAGAAGGAAGCTTCAAAAAGTTTGTGGAAAAATGGAACTAAAATACAGTGGAATGTTCCTATGTGATTTTCCAAGCTCCCTTCGAATGATACACATCTAGTCGTTTTTATAACCTTAGCACTTCTGGTTACAGTAGTATTTCATTCGAGGGAAGACAGCCCATTTTCTTTTTCACAAGGATGGACTCTCAGTAATATCTGAAGGAGGTTCACAGTCCCCATAGCTACTCCCTAGGTTTCATTCCAGTTAGCACGCATGAATGCAACGAGGGAGAAAAGCACCTGCTCTTTCCACCATGGGATTCAGTTCTGTGTTCTTGCTATGAGACAAGAACATTTTATCAGCATGCAGGGGATGGAGGGGGATGTAATGCTTGAGAAGATATGGAGTCTAAGAACACTTAGGTGTCTGGGAAGATTTTTAGAATAAATATTAAAAGAAAATTCGTTGGGTTTTTACAGAAAGCAAAGTAAGCCAATAGATATCATTACTTATTCATGGTCCTGGTTTTGAATTACTTTTTGTTTGTCTGGGTTTTTCTTCTTCAAACCACACCAGCTAGAAAAAAATAATCCCCAACCCTTCTCACCATGAGTGCTGCCACTTGGGTGTGACTGCCTGCAGGAGGAAGACATTTTTCAGAAGATGGTAAGATGGAATTACAGACTTAAGGGGCTATTGTCTTTCCAAAAAACTGATTTGGACTTGGAAGACAAGTGACACAGCCAACTTAAGAGCGCTCTCTCGGAATGATGGCACACCTGCTTCTGGTGAAACTGAAAGGCAGACCCTCGTCTTGGGCAATGTACCATATGCAAACCGGGGGGATGGAAGAAGCACGACAGCTGGCAGGTAAAGGATCATCTATAGATGTTCCGGAAACACTGATGCGGAGACATGCAGACCCCCTCTCCGACTGACAGAGCATGGGCGGCACAGTGGACTATGAATCGAGCTGCTAACCACACAGTCAGAGGTTTGAATCCACCAGCCACTCAAAGGAGAAAGATAAGGCTGTCTGCTCTGGTAAGGACTGACTATCTCAGACACCCAAAGGGGAAGTCCATCGATAAGTTCACTTGGAGTTGGAATTGGCTCCATGACAGTGAGATATCAGGCTGGTCAAGGGAAGTGTGCAACTCGGGTAACCTTCGTTCAAATAGGAAGACAAAAGTGGCTTCAGGGAAACAGAGCAGTGTTATGGCCGAAGTCCACAATTCTTTGACATGGCTGACTCCGCATCTGGCTAAGTGGAAAGAGTCCTTAAAATAGTCATTAGCTGTGGCCCCGTTTACATTCTTTTGGGGGGGGGGGCATCACTGCCTCTGGTGGTCATGGGCACTACCCAGTGCCGCTCCTGAGAGCCGCCGCTGGATTTGAACTGCCAAGCCCGCGGGCCGCAGTCCTGCACTCAACCACTTATGCCACCGGGGCTCAGCCCCCCGTTTACATTCTTACTAAAACCTATGTCTAATCTGAACTCTCAATATATTTCCATCTCTAAGGTGAAAGAAAAGATTGAGTTTTGAATTTCATGGAGCTGTGTCACTGGAATACTCCTTACACTTCCACAGAAGATCGGGCCCCTCTTCAGTCAATATTTCTAGTAAGTCTAGTAAGTCAATATTTCAATGGAAATCTTCCTTGAAGGCCAGCCTTCACATGGGCAAAGAAGTAATTACTCATCACAAAAATGAACCACCAGCAGAAAGCCAGAGGCAGTGCTTTCAATGGGGAGAACTCTGGGACATTCTCTGCTTCACTTGTGCACCTGTTAGGTGAGATATAAAACTTGCTGTGCTCACCCCCCTGCATGTGCTGTGAAAGCCCTAACAGGTGACATGGTAGCATACAGGCATAGAGGACTATGGGCGAGTTGGTTATCTCAGTTGTTGGAGGCTGTGAAGTCCTTCTTACGCACAGCAAGCCCTATGGAAAATGGACCGCAGCGCTGCCTGTCCTGCATCAGCCTCACAGTGGTTGGTATGGGTTAGCAACGTGTCAATCGATCAACTTGAGGGTCTTCCCCCTTTTCATGAATGTTCCCTATCCTTCATATCCTTCTCCTGAATATGTGTCCAAGTCCCCGAGGCCAAGTCTTGCCATCCGCTTCTGACGTATTCTTATGGCACTTCTTCCAAGATAACAACTGTTCTTAACTTACTGATACCAAGGAAGTCCTAAAACCCTACAGAAAGGAATACAATTATAATGCTTTGACCCCTACATTTATTTTCACGATTGCAAACATCAGCATAGAGCTGACCACTCTTCTGAGGTTACCAGTCTGCTCCTATTCAAGTCTGCTTTTTTAGATGTTTGCAAAACTCAACCCAAATCAGCCAAGACTGCAACAGGAAAGTCCCGATGTTGATTAGAATAGGCGAGTTTGGCACTTGCATGTTCAAGCTAACCCCCCAAGACAAGACAAGACAAATGTCCCATTCCCTGGAATCCTGACCCCAAACTACCATTTTAGGCAATACATTAACAGACTACTGCTCTTCTGTGTAAGTTTCATAATAACCTATTCATAATATACTATGAAGAGCCATCATAAGTAACCACGCTATCCTTGTGCTTGTTGCTGTTGATTGTGGTGAGTCAATCCCCGCTTCTGGTGAGTCCCTGCATGCAGACTTGCACTGCTCCGTCTGAGGCTTCAGGCTGTGACCTTTCAGGAGCAGATCTCCAGGACAGTCCTCCGAGGCCCCTCAGGGGGATCTGAACAGCCAAACTGTTTGCTCAGAGGAAAGAACTTCACCTTTTGCAAAAACCAGGGTTTAGTTTTCCCTTTTTGGTCAAAAGCACAATTGGATATCTGGGCCTGCCATTATCAGAAGCCCTTGAGTGTGCAAGTGCAGAAGGAAACTGAGAGGAAGATAAAGCCTGCTATTTGACTTTTTCCCCTCAGGTTGTTCACACTGAGCATTTGGTAACCAACTGCTCGCGTTTCCTTTGTCTTTCTGTAGTTCCTTCTTTACATCCTTTGCCCTTTTTGTTTTCTATTAAGACACAGAGAACCTAGTAATTGACAGTATGTTTTGCAATGATTTGGTGACTTTTCATAATTTATAACTTATCATAATATCTCTCTCCAACTCCACTCATCCAGAAGTGGCCTCTAGATTTCAAGTCCTAGCTCTCCCTGACTCCAGAGGAAAGGCTCTGACACACTCATTGGCTTATTGAATAACACTTCCAAAGATGACCTCATGCATTCCAGGCCTTAGTCCATGAACACGCACAAAACCCAAGATCCACTCGCAGCATCTGTTCTGAAATGACTCCCCATCTCCTTTATTGTTTAACTTGAGTTTTCACTTCATTTCTCTTGTACACTAACAACAGCCCAGGCCACAGCTGAGTCTTGTCTTTTTTTTTTTTTTTTTTGTAAAGCCCGTTCAAGTGGATATTTAATGAAACCACTTGTTTACTCCATGGGAATCAATATGAAATGTTTCCGTGCGAACAATTACATTTTGAATGACAAACATTTACTGAGATGATCATTAGGATAGCTACTTGGTATCAGAAACAGCCATGCTAATTATTAGCCAGCCACTTCACCTGGCTAATCTCTAATCAAGGTTTGTCATTAATGGGCCAATGGTCTAGAAGAAACTTCAGGTTCCTTTTCTGTAAAGTGGGATCGAGACACTGACTTAGCTCCTGAAAGGCACTTGTAATCAGCTAGAGTCCCGGCAAATAACCACCTGGGCCCCGCTGAGGCTGTGTGGGAGATGCATGGACTCTGTGGGGCTGTGAGGAGAGCCCTTTAGTACTGGAAGAATCATTGACTAATGCAGCCCCAGGGGCCCCAAAGAGTTAATGCACTTTTCAAATATCTCATGCTTTCCCTGTGCAAATCAAATCATCTATCAGCTGGTGTCTTTGATGAGTCAATTTGCCTGACACAGGTGGGTACTCAGAGAAAGTTCTTGCTTCTTCTTGGCTTATAAAAGAAGCAGTGTCCACCCCCCAGCAAGTATCTACAGGATATGCAGGGTTAGTAATTAAACGCAGAGTTGTAACCTCCCAGTGACAACATTTGCATGCCCTGATCTTTAAAAGAACAAAATTGAATAGAAGCGGAGTTACTGGTTCCAGGCTTGTTTCAAACATTCTTTAAAATAGTAGAACCAGAACTCCAAGGGATGGATTCCTATCATCCCTTGAGGTCATTGCCCACTCACCTGCTCACCTTCCATCTGGACCCAGAGACAAGGGAAGTTGAGGAAGGTGAACCTAGTTGTGCTTTGGGGCTCTTGCACCCACCTGTGAACATCAAACCTCAATTGTACTCTGGTCTCACCATTTGAAGCTGTCCAGCACACTTGGAATTGCTTCATGTGTGCCTGTCCTCCCCAGTATTCAGAGCATTTGATATTTATGAGGAGTTCCTGCCCAGGGAAAAAGGTGAATACACCTGACTGCGAATCCACAGGCTGCGTGCGAGCACTGGAGGTGCCTTGGAAGAAAGGCCTGGCATCTGCTTCTAAAAAATCTGCCACTGCAAGCCCTCTGGAGCATGGCTTTACTTCTGACACATGTGCTGTGGCCATGAGCTAAAGCTGCCCAGATGGTAACCTGCAACTGGTAGTACTGATTAAGTACTCCTCAGTGGCCAACAGTTGTACACACATTATCACATTTTAATCACAACACCTATGAGGTAAGGTCTATTATTATTACCCCAGACAAGAAACGGAAGCCACAGAATGTGGTAAAAATGGAAACCGAAACCGGAGCAGACTGAGTTCAGAGCCTAGGCCCTAGCCACAGTGTAGTGATGAAGGTAGTAAGTTCCAGAAGGTCTTGGGCCATACAGTATTTTAATCCCCTGAGCCCCAAGCAGGACCACCAACAGTGAGACGCTGAAACAAGACCCTCCAAACTCCCTGAGAGCTATACAGTACCACTCATGATCTTCTCCTGCCCGAACCCACCTGCCTTATCTTGAAGTGGGCCTGCTCCCACTTCCCAATACCCTCTCTTCTGGCCTATCCCTGGGTAGGCCGGGGTGGTTGACACTTCTGCCCTTTGTATTCTCATTCATTGACTGCTAGGTGGAGAGAAACAACCTATGTAGGCTATAGGACAAAGAGAAGAAAAGTGCTAACATAAATCTGAGGGCTCCAGAAACCCCTGCTCTGCAGTGCTCCTTTCCCTGGAACATGCTTATCTGTAGGGCAAGCAAGTGCTCCACTCTCAGGCCCAGCTCAGGCGTCTCTTCCTGTGTTCTTGCCACAACCCTATCTGGCCAGTGGAGATGGATGGTTGCTGTCTTAGGCTGACTTTGAGGGCCCGGCGCTTTGTGTGTTATCCTCAGTGTACAGAGCGGCTGCCTTAGGGGAGAGAATCAATAAAGAGCTGATGAACAAAAAACGTCCACAATGGCTCTTTTTACCCCGTGGAAGCATTCCTCTCCAAATCATTGTGCAGTTCTGTGCCCTCACCTGAAACCACATCATATGGGTTTCTATCCAGCTACGAGGCACTCTTATGGTGTGGGGGTCATGTCTGGGGCCACTGACCCCCAGGTCAGGAGTGGGAGACAGAGGAGGGGGTCTGTTCTACGACAGAGTCATGCTCCTGCAAGCCCAGGCTCTGCTGTACAAAGTTGCAATGTCTCAGCATCGACGCCGTGGAAGTGAGTTTGGGTTTTATTTATTTATTTGTCTGTCTGCCTGTTTATGAGTTTGGGTTTCTACACAGTTACAGAATAGGTGAATTTTCCTCAACATACACATAAAAAAGGCTGGCAGGGGTGGGGGTGGGGACATTGACACTGAGTTTTATCCTTGTATTTGAGACATGCAGGCAAAAAAATATGCAAAAGCACTTACATAATAGCACATTCTCCCATGTGCTTTGGTCTATGTGTGGTGACACTAAAAATCTGAGAAAACAGGAATTCACACCACCAAGCACATGCTCCTAGAAGTTCTGGAGAGCAGTAATAATGACAAAATGATCATATACTCAAATTTGTTGAAATGTAAGGTGCGTCTAATGATCCCTTATCAATGGAAAGGGACTTTCAGTTTTTGAAATGAGCTCCCAAGAATAGGCCACTGATGTGTTTTGTACACCCATGGCATCATTTGATGTCATCTGTAGGAGTACATATTGGACAAAGTGCATATCTGTTTCACTACTGATCTTTTTGGCTTTCTGATGTAGAGAGGGGTCTTTGAGAACTGTAATGGATAAAGACTTGCTCCAGGGTCTCCTTCTGTGCAAATTTTTCAAGGCCGACCAAGACTTTGACTCTTTTTTCAAGGGAATTTTAAGATGTAGGGATGGCGGTGTCATGGTCACACAATGTGGGTGTTCACTCCAGATTTGGCAGGTGGATACCATCAATCACTCTGCAGACGAAAGACATGGGTTTCTCCTCCTGTAAAGAGTCACCGTCTTGGAAAGCAGAGTCAGTTCCCTCTTTCCTACGGAATCACTGGGAGTCAGCACTGACTCGAGGTCAATTAGTTTGATTTTTGTTTTCAGGCACACTGAAAGCTGGACATTGACTGAAGAAGACCAAAGAAGATTCCAGGCAGTCGAATTGGGACTGCCAGGAGAACAAGCCAATCTGTCTTGAACCCAAGTCTAGTCAGAATGCTCCTCAGAAGTGAGGAGGGCGAGACTTTGGACTCACCAGTGGGACGTGTTTTCAGGAGAGCCCATTCCCTAGAAAAGGACACCGTGCTTGGTAGAGGGGCCAAGAAAGAAGAGGAAGGCCCTTGACAAGATGATTGACAAAGCGACTGCAACCATGGGCTCAAGCAGAACAACAACTCTGAGGACAGCGCAGCAGCAGCCAGTGTTTTCATCTCCGGAACACAGAAGCCGGCTTGGTGGCACCTCACCACAGGCAACTCCCTATCTTCATCAATCAGGGCTGACTGTATGACCACTAACAACAATAAGCAGAAGAAAGGTCTGGAGACCCACTCCTGAAAGTCAACCATCGAACACCCTATGGACCATAATGTTCTGCTCCACAAACAGGTGGAAAGGAAGGAAGACTGGGCAACAATTTGATCTCTTGTACAAGGAAGCCAACCCAAAGATAGCTAATAAAACAAATGGAGTTCTTGTAGGAGCTGCTGAGAGCGGATGCCTGGCACTTAGCAGAGCTGAGTGTCTAGCTTTGTTTCTATTTGAATGGAATGTGTAACCCTGATTTAACTTTTCTTTTCTCTGGGGTGAGGTCTTCTCACCTATCAAATGATAGCTTGGACTAGAGCAGGTGTCTGCAAACTTTTTCTGGAATGGGCCAGATTTATAGGCTATCCCATTTCTTGTTGTTGTCATGGGAAAGCATGACATGGGAATGCATCCATAAATGAACAGACACAATATTTATAAAATAGGAAGTGGGCAAGATTGAGACAGAGATTGAGCCAGTTACTGACCCCAGGACTACGCACATTTTATCCAGGGTTTCAAACTGATGCTTCTTGATGTAACCATGACTGAGGCAGTGAAACCAGAACCAGAACACATCCAAATTGGGAAAGTGTGAGTATACTGGAATGATTAATCAGAAAGGGAACATTTGGGGTTGAAGCCATGGAACGTGAGATGCAGAAGGGATGCAGTGTGCTCTTTCAGGAACCTGATAAGGCAGATTATTCCTAGCCTATGGATATGACACACATTCAAATATTATTTCCATGTCTATGGATAGTGAGTCAGCATTGATTTGAGTAAGGAGGAGGAAGAATGTGACACAGATTCAAAGTGACACTGTTAGCTAGCCTCTTTGATCTGGGCACCACTGTTGCCAACTCTGCCATTCAAGAGATCTGATCACTATGCAACCTGCAGACTGCCCTCGGTTTCTCGGAGGGAGATTATGGATCTAGCAGAGTGCTAACCTGTAATTTTTCCTGTTCCATAGCAGAACAATCTTACAAATCCAGACCCATTTTGATTTCACTTCATCAGCCTGGGCTAGCCTGGGAAGAGCCAGTTCAGAGCCCTGCCTCTAGGACACTGCCTGTGATGGCATTCCATTCCAGTGACCGTAAGAGTTCAGAAGTGAGGGATAGATGGAAAGAAAGAGGAACACACTTTAAAGAATCACTAGCTGGGTGTGATTATTACATTTGACTTCTCTGTTCACTTGGAATCTTTTAACTTTGTGGCATAATGTCCCTATTATATTTAGCAATTAGAGTGCCATCACAAAGTAAGATGTGAAACCATTATTCCTTGCAAAGAGAAAAGGCTTGCAGTATGAAATGATGCATGCAAGAAGAGTGGGTGATAATTTACTCATATAATCATTTCTATTTCAGTTCCATGGCATGTATTTCTGGAGATGGCTCACATGGCAAGGAGATCTTTAAGATGTGCACACTATAATTAACCTTTTTATATACTCTAATAGAACTATCAATAGTCTTTTCTCCTTGAGCAGTTTTAACTTTACTTGTGATTTATGAAAATGATTTGAATTAAAGAATGATGATTATAAGGGGGGAGTCAACCCTTTAATATCTTGAACTCAAAATAAAACATGTGTATTTTTCCTATTATACAGTATTGCATGGTTAAGTTCTTGATGATGACTACATCCATCTCCCCCACCCCTCGCCCCTGTCCGAAGGGGATCAGACAACTGGTTAGTGCCTCTGAAGTCCAGAGATCAGTTGTCCAAAGCATGGTCCCAGGTTGGCAGTATCAGCATCACGTGGGGCCTTGCCAGTGATGCCAATCCTCAGCCAGAGTCACTGGTGGTGGGCCCTGGCACTCTGAGTTTTAACAGGTCTCCCAAGTGATGCCAATGTCCATTAAAGTTTGGGAACCCCTGGCTTAGATGACAAGGGCTGTGGGATGTTGTCAGGTATGTGTTGGACTGTGAACCACAAAGTTGGCAGCCCGAACCCACCAGCCACTCTGTGGGTGAAAGATAGGGCTCTTTACTCCCCCAGGAATTTCTCAGTCTTGGAAATCCTCCAGCGGGTGGGTAGGACTCGGGATTGAATAGAGTGCAGTGGGCTTGGGTTGGCATAGACCCTTGCTTCCCAGAAATACCAAAGGTCGACCCAGGGTCGCGCAAAACCCAGAATGACCCTACATCTGCCTGTCCAGGAGCAGAATAAAATCCATAAGCTTCTAATAAATATATAACAAGAAGCAAAGTGCACACACTAGGGAAATAGCCACAGAGCTTAAAGGGCAGGCAGACCTGGAAACTGCAGCCATTATATTTGCACCATGGCCAAGCTCCTGGGTAGCACCAGCATGTCCAGTCTGAAAGGCAGCCCTCACTGAGTGACAGGTGAGGAATGTGCTAGGTGACAGGGGCATGGAAATGGAAAAGACGCCCTCTACCCTCAGAGTCCACAGTCTTGGAGCAAAAAAAAAGAAAAGAAAAGAAAAGAAAAGCAGTGGCTCCCTTGAGAATTCACAATGAGTACCCAACAGCCAAAGTCAAAAGGGAGAGGCCGGCAGTAGTAGAGAGAGAGACAAAATGAAGGGAACAAAGAAGAAAGAGGGGAAAATAGAGGATAAAGAGAGTGGGCATTTAAACAGTATTGTCTGTACTAGAACATCCAGGCATCTGATCTTTTAATCCGTCTGATTCTTCAGTAGCCAGCTGGGCTTTGATTTGGCGATCGAGATCCGGACCCCTTCTTTATTCTCTCCCCGCTCCACTGGGCAGAACCACAAAGGAAGGGCAACCCAAAGCCTCTCCTGCCCTGGCAGAGCTGATAGCCAGAGAGCAGCAGAAGGAATACAGAGGCATAAATCATTCAGCTGGCCAGGGGGGCAGAGCAACATTTATATCTGCACAAGTCAGAAATATGATCATCTTTCTAGTCCCGTGGCATTGTGGTAATTTTGGAACTTCACCACAAAGTCATCACCACGCTGGTTAGGAAGGAGAGTCATGTAGGTGAGACCATGCATTTAAAAACTAAAATAAAATTAAGCTTCCTAGGGCTTTTAGAATTTGCATCCTCTTTAGGACTCACCTAATGAAACAGACTCAAGACATATAAAAGATAAAAATATTTATTGTCTTTTGTCAGGTGATATCTATAAGCACATTTTATTTTAAAAATCTAAGCAATATAAAAAAGTATAAAAAAGAAGGAAATAATTTCCCATAGAAAATATTATTAACATATGGAGAATAGGTCTCTCTGGGTATATAAATAAAATCAGGATGGAACTGGTTTCAGAAAGGGGAGAATTATTGAGCACGTGCAATTAAAAAAAAGAACTAGTTATTTGGAAATCATTTTAGATTTACAGGACGATGGCAGAGATAGTGGAATGTTCTTATCTGACCTGCAACCAGCATGCCGTATGCTTCCCTCAGACAGACCATGGAGAACAGAGCGGAACGACCCACCCCTAACTATTCACAAGCGAGTAGGATTCATCATTTTCCTCAAGGGGCCGTTGGTGGTTTCGAAGTGGTGACCTCTTCGTTAGCAGCCCGAGCCCACCCTCCACCACCAGGACTCCTCCACATCTCACAGTATGACAGCACATTTGTCACCACTAAGAAAGTAACATTGGGACATCATTCTTAGCCTAGAGTCTAGCTTTCTCTTTCATTGCATTGGCGTCTCTACTAACGCTTCTTTCTGTTCTAAGATCCACATTGTATTTAGCTGTCAGATATACAGGTGATTTTAATCCATAATTTAATGAGTGGAAACTTTCTTAACCAGCCTTAACCTGACGGGTTTTCCAGATTACTTTTCCAGTGAGACGTTTTACTTCAAATGTTTACAGGAAGCCAACAGTTTCTAACGATGACTCTCCTTCTGTCCCGATCAGTCCCGCTGGACATGGGCGCCCTTAGGACAGTGTGGGGGTGTGGATGGACCAGTGATACTGTCAGAGGGATCGACACCATAATAACTGTCTATAAAAATTTTGTGGGGGGTTTCAGTAAAAGTTTATTATTTTTAAAAACTATCCCTCTAGTTATAATAACAAAGACATTTGTTTTGGTTAGCCATCTTATATGTATGAATGTACCTGCATGACTAACTCTATGCTATTTTACTTTTTGAATCTGCTCCAGGAGTCCTAGTGGCACTCAAGGTCTATGGTTCAGACCCACCAGTGGCTACACAGGAGAATGATGAGGCTCTCTGCTTCTGTAAAATTATACAGACTTGGAAACCCTGTACAGGGTTCCCGTGAGTGGGAATTCACTCAGTGTGGGTGGTGCCTAGATGAGCTCCATTCAGTCTGGTGTCATCATCACCCAGTTACAATGACACTTCAGATCCCATGGGGTTTTTTATCAGCATGTGTTACAAGGCATGCTGTTCTTCTCAGTCCTGCCAGTGTTTATAAAATCACTGATTTTGTCAAAATTTCTGGTGTTTTTGCTACAATAACATTTGTGAACCTATATCAACAACTTTGAGAAAGAAATAGTAATTATAAGAAAAGAAGAGAAAAATCAAGACTCCTGCCCACGTATAAGTAATGGTGTGTATTGCTATTTAATGCAGACTTGTAATACAATGTTGCTGTTAATATTTATACAATCTAAGAAATATTCTTTTCAGTATCTCACCACTATGTTTATGTTATTCGATGATCAAAATGGATCGCCCACATCACTGAAGATTCCGTCTGGGGCAGCACAGAAGGTGGGATGTTACCACCACTGGCCATGTCCGATGTGTTTAAACCAAACCTAAGTAAATGTTATCAAATGAAGAAGTGAGCACAAGAACGACAATTATTTCTACAAAGACTAAATTGTGTTAGAAAGAATGGGTTAAAAACACAACATAGTTAGCAATTTCTTTCTAGTTAGGTGAGAGCGTGACAATTGCTAACAATTGGTACCACAGTGGGAGGGGGAGGGCAGTGAGTTCTTGAAGGCTTCTTCTCTCAGATGTTTTCCAAAGCTTTTTTTGAGGCCTAATTAATTCTTAAAAACTTGAAACAAGGAATCTTAGAGTGGACATTACTGGTATAATGCATTGCTCACCCTCACCCCCCTTAAAAAAAAAAAAAGGTCCAGACCACTTTCAAAGAAAAAAAATCTTGGTTCAAAACAAAAATATTGGCAAATGACTATATTTCTATATGCTTTATATTAAAACATGCAAAGTATGTATATTCTTCAGTACTCTTGGTATTTTAATAAAATCACAAAGTGTTTCATTATAGGATGGTTTATTTAAGTTAAACTTTTTTTTCATTTTCATTAAATTTAATTTTGGGGGGATTATATTTTAATTAAAAGATAACTTTATTGAGAGCTCTTATAACAATCCATACATCCATTATACCAAGCACATTTGCATGTTGTATGTATCTGAGAATTCATTTAACCCTCAGGTGTGAAAGTGAATTCTCATTATTAGCACCCTTGCTTCTCTTTCAACAACTACCCATACATGTCGCATGTAGCTATTTTCTGATATGTTGCCATCATTATTTTCTAAACATTTATTTTCTATGGAGCCCTTGGAATCAGCTCCTCTTTTTTCCCGTCCCCTGTGACCCCTTGATAAATGATAAATGATTATTATTTTCATATCTTTCACTGACTGCTGTCTTACTTCCCCCACAGTTTCTGTTGTTGGTCCCCCTGGAGAAGTGTGTATGTGTGTGTGTGTGTGTGTGTCCATCATTGCAATCGGTGGCCCCTTCCCGCCCTCCTCTCCTTACCCCCCCCTTCCCTTCTGGGATCACTACTCCCATTCCCGTTCCCACATTCCATGTGTTGTGAGCTCTTGTCTCTAAAGTGGACCTGGGCACATGTTCTTGTCTAGCTCTAGCATGAACCTGAAAGAACTGATGAATTTTCAGTAAATGATCCCTCTTGAGATTCTTAAATCAGTAGATTTAAATTTTCCAACATTACTCTAAATTTAAGGTTAACAATATAATGACAAGCCGTAGATGGTTAGGTTATGGGGTTTGCAGTGATTCGCAAATTATGGTAGTACTGGAGTATTAGGGTGCATGAGTATGTTTTAGGGGTCACAATGAGAGAGCCTAGTTCAGTGTGTGAGACCTGAGGATGCCAAACACATCGCCACGCAAAGCATTTTGTGGGCCTTCTGTGATGCCACTATTACAGGATGCTTCTCTTTGGCATTAGCATTTTCTTCTGATTTTTCCTCCTTGGGAATACAGTGCTTTTTTCCTTGTACTCAGCGTTGCTGGAAATTTCTCAATGATTATTTCTCCTCTATTAGTTTTAGTCTCACCAGGGGCTCTGATTTAACATATCTTTAACAGATCTTCTCATTTTAGCCTAAATGTTTTAAACTGTTTTTACATTTCCCTGCCCTTTTTCCTTCTGGATTATATTCTGGATAATCTATTCACTCACCTCTAGCTTCAAGTTCATTTAACTCTCAGATGTGAAAATGCATTATTAGATTTTGAGCACCTTTGTTTTTCTTTCAACAACTACCTGTCTCGTGTAGCTATTTTCTTTTTCGGAATTGCTGATCTCTTTTGGTAGTCCGATAGTTCACATCTATATTCTATTTCTTGAAGTATGTCCTAAATTACTGGTCTGCATCTGACTATCCAAATCTCAGCGGTTTACTTCCTGGAGTTTTTGGTGGATGTTGACGCTAGACAAATATTTGCCTTAATATAAATTGTAACCATCATAAGCTGGGAATGCCTGCCTCTGGAATCTGACTGGGAAGCTATTCTGGGGGCTGGTTCTGTTCTCAGAAGATCCGAGCTGAGCTGCTTCTCAGGTTCGGCGCCGCTTCATTGCTGCCGACCCTCGGATTCGTGTCAGGATGGCAGAGCACAGTCCTGCGACACGCGCTCCCTCGCATGCTCGCTGCCTCTTTCTCCGCGCTCCAGCTTGACTCACAGCATGCTCCTTTGTATTTATTTTTTGGTGGTGGTGGTGGGAAGGGATTCTCAGAGATGATTTTCACCACTTCTAGGAAGGCCAGTCATGAAAGAAAATGTTCTATTCAGGGTCAGCGTCTTGTCTGCTGTTGCAGATGGGAAAGGAAGTCCATTTCTTCATCTAGAATTTCAATAAATAAAATGCACGTGTGTCCCATTCCATCTCAGTTTATTAGCATATGGTGCGCTGTAAGTATTTAAAGAGACACATTTCTATAATCATTTTTATATTTTCAGTTTACAAAGAAACTTTGTCCCCAAATAGTTCAATGACTCGCCAAATTCATGACAAGGGAGACTACAAATCACATTTTATGTCTGTGTCATAGTCTTTTCACAAAGCGATTCTAATAATTTTAAGCAAAACTCTTTAGACCAGATTTTAGATTTAACATTATGTTAAAATCCACATGTAATTGTTTATATTATTACAAGGTCTAGACTTTTATTTATTTATTTTTTGGGGGGGGCATCACTTAGACTTTTATTTTTATGTCTATGATTTTCCAAGTGTAGGAGGGCCAGTTGAAAAGTACTGTTGCAAATTCAGAAAGAGCTTTGGCAAACAAGAATATCAAAGGTGAAGCTATGCTTATGCAAGATGCTCTGCCATCCAGCTCTGTCCATTTCTGAAGAACAGTGCTTCCGACTCCCTGGATAGCCCTTCACGAACTACAGGGTCTGCAATTTCCACCACATCAAAATCCTTGAGAGACTCAACGCCTACCCTTTTTAAACACCCATTGAGCTTGGGAATAAAAAAAGAAGTCTGAAGGAGCAAGGTCAGGACCATTAGGTGAATGGAATAAAGTGCCCCAACAAAATTCCCCCACGACGGTCTTGGTCACCGTCACAGAGTGAGCCAGGGCACTGCACACCTTCCCGGCCTTTTCCTCAGCAATGCAGGTTTCACGGGCACGGGTCCCACCACTTTTTCTCAAGAAGCCCCGAGAGTGTCTTGTGTCCTTAGAAAAAAACTTACCAGGATTACTTTTTTTGGTATCCTAACAAAACCGATGCCCAAGCCTTGTGAGCACGCTGTGTGTCTTAGATTGAACTGGTCCGGTGATTCCCCCCAGGAGCCACAGTTTAGATTGGGTGGTTTGGGTTTTGTTTTTGAAGAACACTCTTCTGAGAACGACAAGTGCATTGCTGAGAGGGGCTTCTCTGCCTCTGCAGATCCCAGGCGTGTGTTTCCACACACTTGGTTCTCAATAAAACCCATGCATGTATGAACACGGGCACTAATCGCATGACTTTTTTTACTTGCCCTCCTATTATACTCAGATATGACTTCATATGTACGTCATAGACCCACATCCATATAGCAAATGCTATAAATACCACTCAGTATATAGATGTGCATGTCTACTTGCAGATGACCCGAGAGCTCTACGAGGATCTAGGGAACCCTCGTCCACAGACCGGGATTCCCAGGAACTTTCTTGAAGCTTCCCCCACACCCCCTGTAGTCTTTCTTCATAGACCTTCTCCCCAGGGAAGTTTCCAGCATTTCAGTGCAGTTTTAATCTTTTTCCACATTAAGTGTGCAAGGTAAGATGACGTCCTTACATCTTCTTTCTCCTATGACCCTCCAGCTCCTTCAGCTTTAGCTTTTCTACCCCCCACCCCCAGAAAGAGGGAAATCCCTTAGACGCACAGACACCACTTCTCAAAACCAGGCTAGTCTTTTAGGGCGACGAGGCTACAGTTTGAATGCAGTTCTGCTCCGACATTGACTTTCACAGCTGTTGCCTTCATGGGAAAGGAGCCTTGGTGGAGGAGAGGCAAGTAGTTGGGCTGCCAGCCACAAAGTGAGCAGTTGGAAATCACCAGCTGCTCTGATGGAGAAAGCCATGCCTGTATACAGTTACGATGCAGACACGCACCGGGCAGCTCTATCCTGTCCTATAAAGACACTTTGAGCTGGCCGTGGCCCCATTGCATGGAGTTCAGTTTTGGGGGTTGGTGTCTTAGAAATTTACATGGACAGGATGGTTAAGCACCAACAGGTGGAGATGGATGCATTCCATGGGTGAGCGTTGAAGTGTGATGCTCGGAATGGCAGAGTCAGCATCATCCCTAACGGGGTAGGAGACACCAAGACAAGTCTACGGTGTGTGTGTGTGTGTGTGTGTGTGTGTGTGTTAGATTCTGACATTCTCTGAGGAAACTTCCAACTTGTTAGTAACTTATTATATACTTAATGGATTGTGTAGCAATCTTTTATGTAATAACATGAAAAAAAGGTAAATTTAAATGATTTAGTCATGCCACAATACTGCCACATGTGATCTAAAACTTCAAAAGTGAAATGACTGATAGAATCTACTGCCTGTCTTTGATATTTGAAGTTTCTAACAAACTTCTCCCCTCGGGGACTGGTTCCTGTGTCTGGTGTGAGTGCACACTCCATCCCATTTGCTGTGAACATGGTACATCAACTTCAACATCTTTTGTGTGTTAAGTTGTCTGTATTACTTCTTTTTTTTAAGAGCATGAAGAGTCTCACTTATTATAAAAATTGACCAATACTGAGAGACTGAACTGAGGGGGAGAAGTCGGTCTCTAATAGGGTCTTGGCTTGTTTCTAATTGCTTGACAAGCTGCCCTTCTCGGCAGTCTCTTGACAAAGCATCAAGAGCAGGGAGGGCTGGGAGGAGAGCTTGCTACACCTGGAGCCCTGTGGGAAGCAGCAGGCGACAGTTGGTACTGTCTCTGGAGAGTCAGTTTACTCATTATTTTCCTGTTTGTGCTAGCGAGCACCTTCAAAGTGAAAATTAATTTCCCTTTTGGATTACTCAGAATATTATTTTTCATGATGAAGTTTTCCACATCATTCTTGCCCACAAGATTTTTTTTTTCCAGAATGATTAACAAACAATAGAAAAACAAAAACCTATGAAAGTCTATTTCTAACAGAACATCCCCACAGTAGCAGCTTTGGGCGAACTTGAGGTTCCCTCTGGAGAAGGACATGGGTCTGGGTAAAGTCGGGGGTTGGGGGGAACCAGTGAGGAGACCTCCAGCAAGACGGATCAGCACAGTGGCTCCAACCAGGAGCTCAGGGGCAGCATTGGTGAGGGTAGCACTGGGTCTGGCCAGGCCGTTCTGTCGTGCATACACAAGGCGGCTGAGCTTCGGAAGGAACTTGGATGGCAGCTGACCACAAAACAACTGCCTGGTAGACATTCTGAATGACAGACTTTAAGGAAGAACATGGTGATGATTGAACAACCCTTCTTGATGTGACTGAACTAGTGGATTATAGAATATGGGAATTATATGCCAATAAAACTGTTGGGGGTGAGGGAAATGCAACCAAAGCATTTAGTGTTAACTGTTCAGGGCTCAAATTCTAACCAAAAGGCTCGAGGGTCCAAACTACCCAGGAGTCCCACAAGAGAGACCTAACAATCTACTTCCATGAAGATTATGGGCCAAAGAACCCTCAGGGGCCCTTTTCCTCTGGCACCTGGTGCTGCTCCATACCACGTTCCTTGTCCAAGCTGGATGTTGACAGCCCCACCAAGAGTAACAATTAAAATAAAAGATAAGTGTTTTGCTGGAGAGAGGAACGCTTTCCTCTAGGAATCCAAAAGATGAAAACCCACCCTCTTTTATCGAAAATAATACTGACAATAATAAATAATGAAACTAAAAGCGTGCTAACCAAGAATAAGTTTCTGAATATTAAAATCATTCTGATCCTATCTGAAGTCCTGCTTGTCCCTTTTGCATCTGTCACCCCAGATCAGCACTATTAGAGAATGGCAGGGACAAAAGGCCTTCCTTAATCTATCCAGCTGTCTCCCATCTCTGCCAGGGTATCTCTGGATCTCGCTAAGGGTGTAAGACTCAAGCCAGAAGAGCATGAAATCAGCCAGAGTTTCAACTTCCTCCTGTCATCACTCCCCACCATCCCTAATCAGGGATGCAATTCTGGGTGGCTGGAAGAGCTTTCAGTGCCTGTCCTGGTCCCTCTGCCAACTCCACACATGTGGCAACCTCTCAAGAGGAGTACATTCAACTGCCAAACGTTCAACATCAATTTCCTGAGCACGAAACCTTTAGGTGGTTTTCAAAGCAGGCAATATTGGGGGGAATTCTGCTCCCACTTCTTTCCTGGATTAAGAGCTTAATATCTTTATTTTTGTTTTGTTTTGTTTTGTTTTTGTGGGTCTCACTGCCCTCTGGTGGTTGTGGGAGCCACCCAGTGCCACTCCTGAGAGCCGCCGCTGGATTTGAACCGCTAAGCCTGCGGGCTGCAGTCCCACATTCAACCACTTACGCCACCTGAGCTCAGCCCGAGTTTAATATCTTTAAAAGGATGTGGTACTGTCCAAAATGGTGGCCTGCTAACTGCAAGGTCAACGGATGAGGTCCCCCAGTGAGTCCGTAGAGAAAGACGAGAGTGTCTGTTTCCAGAAAGCTTTTCAAAGTCTCAGAAACCCAATAGAGTGCTGTTATGAGTCGGAATGAATGCGATGGCAGCAGGTTCTGACTTTGTGATGCATATAAATCTAAATGTGTTTTAAACTAGGCTGAGAGGAAAGCATTAGGCTTTTAAATCTATGACAAATGGAGTGAAAAGTCCCTATGGGGAGCTATGAGGTATCTAAGTCTTGGCATCTAAAATCTTTCTGAAAACTGGTCAGTAGACAAAGACCATTTTTACTAGAGGGCAATGGACAGCACTAGAATATTTCTTTAACAAACATAAGAGTCCATTTTGACTCATAGTGAACCCTATGCAGGGTTTCCCAAGCTATAAATTTTTTACAGGAGCAGGCAGCCTCATCTTTCTCCAGCAGAGCTCTTGGTGGAGTTGAACCACTGAGCTTGTGGTTAGCAGTACTATAGGGGTGGGTACATCTAGATGAAGCATTTTGTCTCAGGGTCTAAAAACCTAGTTTAACTCCAAGACATTTCATTTTGAGATTACTTAGGTTTGGGTTTTGGTTTTAACCATTCCCAATCCACATCCTCTCTAGGCACTCCCTGCCTTAGAATGAAGGTGACAAAAAGGTGGAAAAACAAGCAAAAATAAGCCAGAAATTCCAACGCAGAATATACACTTGAACACAAATATACAAAAGGAGGGGAAATCAAACATTAAATTTCTTATGAAAGATGGAACTAGTAAATGACAACTAGAGTATAAAGAAAGGTGCGCTGGTGCCACAATGGGTTAAGTCTTGGGCAGCTAATTGGAAGGTCAGTGGTTCAAACTCACCAGTTGCTACATGGGAGAAAGTGAGGTCTGCTTCTATTAAGATTTATAACCTCAAAAATCTGATTGAGCAGTTGAACTTTGCCACGAGAGAGAATGGACTCGATGGCAGTGGGTTCGGGTGTCTTTTCGAGGCACACAGAAAGACCCTCAGGGCAGTTGGCTATTCCTAGGAAAGCCTTAGCCCAGCATTTTATGACACCTGTGCTTTCAATTCCAGTAAGGCAATTCTATTCCGATATTAAGAATAAATAAGCTGGATGATTTTAAGGAAAATTATATGACAGAAGAATGGAGTGGACATCTTTGATTATGGCTTTCAGTCCAAATCAAATGGTTGTGACAAGCCATGGGCTCAAGGCCAGCGCTGGTGGCATGGGTTCCAGCTTCCTCTCAGCAACCCGACCATAGCGCTAGACAGAGTAGTAGTGCTCTGTGGGTGTCCAAGGCTGTAAGTCTGGGAGGAAGATGACACTTTCTACTCCTGTAAAGAGTTACGGTCTCGGAAACCCACAGGGGCTGTTCTCCCCTCTCCTATAGGGTCACTGTGGGTTGTAATTGACTTGATAGCTGTGAGACCAACAAGAGGGAATTCATTAAAGAACCCAATACAGTGTCAGTGAAGACAAAATCCAGTGCTGTGTTATGGGCATTTTGTAAGATTATTCTGTGATTTTCCCCCACGTCCTCCACATATTTTAATTCATAGCAGCTTCCTGGGCCAAGTGTAGGGTACAGTATGTACTTTTCTCATAAATAAGTAGTTGTTATGGTGATTTTAAATGAGTACCATCAAGAAAAAGCAATTGCTACATTCCATGAACCATTTGCTTCAAGGCAGATGAAGTCATGAATACACAACAAAGTTAAGGATTATTTTTTGTGTGTCTTTTAGTGCTAATATCACACATATTTTAACAGCTAAAATGTGTCAGAAGGATCAGATTCAGAAAGGATTACATACTCTCTCCACTCAACAAAAGCTTTAATAACTCAACAAGGAAATTCTAACTAATTAATACAATTATTTTTAAATAAGAGATGTTAAAAAAACCAATGCTCCCCAAAACTCCCCAATTCCAGTCAATTTCTACTTGATCTGTTATGAAGAGCGAGGGGTTCTCTCAAACTTTTCCAATACAAAATCCACATGTCACAGAATGGTGTATCCAGGAGTAGAGCTGCCATAGTTCCTCAGCTAAGACACCCTGGTAACAGTGGGAACGCTGTTGCGCTATGGTTGTCCACTAACATTGCATTTTAAGAGACAGTTTAAGGAGAAGCTTTTGAGATAACAAACAATTGCTACCTTTTCCAATGCTTACTACGTCAAGGAGCCCTAGATGGCTGTCAGGTGAGCACAAGGTCAGTTGCTCAAACACACCCGCCACTATTTGCTGGGATTGGAAAAAGTTGAGGCTCTCTGCCCCCCAAAATATTTACAGTCTTGGAAGTCTTATCCAGGGTCACTGTGAGTCAGACTCCCCCGGTGGTGGTTCATTTTAGTGTTTTTCTTTTTAAATATTAAGCAAAAGGTGGTAGTAAGAAAGTTCTTATGGCTGATGGTAAACAGAGTTAGATGTAAACTCTGTGGATAGGGGCTATATTCTATTCTGCCTTACACAGAATCAGTGCGAATGAATTAGTTGACTTGATATTCCTAAATGGTGTCACTGATAAACAGATGTTACATGATTTGCCAATACCAGTGGGAGCATTAGCTTCATGGAAGACAAGATCTATTGCTGCCTCTCTCCTGGGGCGGGGGGGGGGAGGGATTTAGGCATCTTTGCTGTGTTTGTCAAGAAGCAAAGTTTGGTTCTGAGTGTGCACAGTCAAAGAAACGTACTATCTTGAGCAAGCCATCACCGATGCATGAAAAATCTTTTGATCACTTGATTTGGACCCGTTAATTCTTCCACTCCTTGTGGTAGATCTCACAAAGGATTCCTTTTAGTATTTACTCATGGTCCTACTACAAACACGATTGCTCATGGCTGTCACACACTGATCACTCACTCTGTGCAAGGTTTTTTTGGTAGGCAGTTGACATAGCCTACCCCAAATGGAGTCCACCGCCATCGGTTAATTCTGACTCCACATGACCCTTTGAAGACACAGTCGAACTGATCCCCAGGGTTTCTGAGACTGTGAATCTTTATGGGAGGAGACAGTCTTCTCTGGTGGGTTTGAACCACGGACCTGGAAGTTAGCAACCGGATGCCGACCCACACCCCCACCTCCACCAGGGCGACTTGACATATAACATTTTCTTTAACTCTTATCTTAAAACTACAAAGTAAACATTATCCTTCAAAATGATGAACTAAAGGCTCATTGAAGTTAAATACAGCTTATCCAAAATTAAGAAATCAAACTAAGGCCTTTTGAGTATGATGGTTCTTAAACCTCCTGCCTTATAATTTCCTTAGTTTTTCCACAATGGGAATAATCAGGCGGTGATTTGGAAATACTTAAACATTGCTAATTTTTAAGACGATTAAAGAAAACCGTAAAAAGCATACTTCTTTGAATAAGAATAGAGTGGATATTCACTTTGGGAAAGGCATAGTCCAATGAAAGGGATAAAAGAGAGAGAAAATGTATTCCTTCTATGAAGAGAGAAACACACGAAAATGTTAACTGAAATGACAAGTAACTGGAGCAATTGCTAAAGGAGTGCATCTACTGCAAATGCCCAGAACTCCCAACATTCGTTTCTAGAGATCAAACATTATCTAACTTGGGGAAATAGTTTCACCTTCTCTAAAACACTGCTTTCCCCACCTAATGCTTTGGCTAGACCACTGTTTCTCAACCTTTCTCCCTCACCCACTCCGTTATCACCTCCAGAGGGGGAAATTCCGTCTTATAAGAGAACACCAAACACTAGTAACTAGGATTTTCTCAAGTTTCAGAAAAGCAAGACCATACAATAGCTAAGATATTTTTAATATAGCAGGAGCCAATTTACCTTGTGAAGAATGCTGATTGGTCCAACTTCCTTGATCACATACCTCATAGTCCTTAAATAAACAGGGTTAAGGCTCCGTCATAAAGACTCAGGAAAAGGATTTTCCATTGGCTGTAGCATTTCATGAGTACTTAAGGTACTCTACTTAAGCCACATTAGTTCATTTAATTCATGGCCCCTGTTCCCTGCAAGGTCATTTGCTAAACTGCATTAGGCTGGCTAGTAGAAATGTAGGTTTGGTGACTAATTTTATGCATTTGAAAAATTTTATGATGTGCCAAAATACCACACTAGTTGCTGCTCTAAAGTATAATATGATCTCCTTCCATAATGAAATCTAAAGAACTCAATGTTTCGAAAGGAAGTTTCCTTAGGGTATGCTCCACCTCCAGTAATATTTGGTAGAACTCATTCTCTTGGTAATCTGCAAGCGTTCTGCTTCCTCACCTACAGATCTTGGACAGAAAGCCTCTAGAAGTGTCCAGCCTATTGCCTGATCTATGGATTCTAGACTTACCAGCTCTTACAATCACATAACCAACTCTCTCTCTGTCTCTCTCAAGTGATTCTAACCCATAGCTCTTCTCTAACTGTGGACCTTTACTGGCAGTCAGCAGTTCAATGCTGTTCCAACAGTGCCGATAGGGCTCTGTCTCTCACCCAGTCTCTCTCTCTTATCCACCTATCCAATGTGGCTACATACTGGCAAGTCCATTTTGACTCACATGACTCCATATGACAGAGAAGAGCTGCCCCCATAGAATTTCCTTGGTAGATAATTAGGTCTCTTTTCCCATTAAGCTGCTGGTTGGGTTCAAATCACCAGCCAAGCACTTAACCAGGGTGCCACCAGAGTTCCCTGTGTGTGTGTGTGTGTGTGTGTGTGTGTACCACTGGTCCTGTTTCTCAAGAGAACTCTAGGACATCTGGAAAGAGAAGAGGTTGTAAGTCAGAAGCTTGAGTTCAAACTTCTGCTCTACCACTTAGCTATGAGGCTTCATACAAGTCATTGAATCCAGTGGGTTTCAATTAAGGAATGAGAGACTGTATGGGGATATTTTATATCCTCACAGCAGGCAGGGAGGTGAACAGAGGGAGCGAAGAAGAAAAGACAAGGGCTACTGACATTGTAAAATGCACAGTACAGCCCCACAAGAAATGACTATCTGGTTCAAAATATCAGCTGCGAAGCGTGCCAATCACTATGTAACCTCTCTGTGCCTCAGCTTTTCATTGCACCAAATTCCTTTAACAGTCATTCCCCTACCCAAGTTCCTTCCTGCCTCCAAGTTAAGACACTGTGAAAGATAAATATTTATTTGACAACACCCCTCCCCCAACTTTGCATCTAGGGATAGCCAGTAAAATATAGGTAGAAATTTATTAAGAACTTGAGTAAAGTTCCCTCCCACCCCAGCCCCAATAAGAGAGTTAACTAATATCACTCCTTTCTTCTTATCTTAACGTGGATATGACATTGGGAGTTGCTGCATCAGTTGTTATTATGAAGGAAAAGCCAAGAAATGCATGTATCTGAGACCATGAACCAGTGCCAGCAGCACTCTCCTTCTAGACTTCTTTCCATTTTGGAAAAACCACAACAGACTGTCTCTGTACATCAATTTACAATTAGGTTAATTATAAGGTTTCAAAGACAAAATATGTGAAGTACTCAGAACAGGAACTAGGAAACCAACCAACCAACCAACCAACAACCCACTGCCGTCGAGTCCATCTGGACTTCTGCGGCTAGTAAATCTGAGGACTGACCAACAGCCTCCGCTTTCAGCCAGTTCCTCAGAAGGACTCAGCAAAGGTAAGCTGAAATCACTCCTGCTATCTCTAAAGCTCAACACGCCCATTCTGTCAACTGTCTCTTGGTCTAAGGCAGAGTTTCTCAACCTTCCTAATGCTGGGAACCTTTAATACAGTGCCTCATGTTGTGATGACCTCCACCTCCCCCCAATAAAATTATTTTCATTGCTACTTCATAACTCGAATTTTGCTACTGTTCTGAATTGGGAGATCCCTGTGTAAAGGTCATGCAACCCTCAAAGATTGAGAACCCACAGGTTGAGAACCACTGGTCCAAGGGGTAAGGAAGTAGTATATGATAGGCTGGCACAAAATTCCCAGTAGAACCTACGGGACAATTCCAAGTAAACAGAATTCACCACAGTTTTATTTATCCAACCAGAAATCTACCCATCTATCTAGAATTTACTAAGCACCTCCTGTGCAAGAAACAATGTGCTAAAAACCCAAACCAAAGTGCCATATGATTAAACTTAGAAAGACAAGGAAGAAAAGGAGACCTAGCCAACATTTCTGGAGATAATGAAACTATTCTACAACCAATTGTGAGTTTCGAAAATGATTCAAGGACTGGACTACATTATTGCAATAAAGTAACTAATAAGCCAAAGACTTCCCTTATCAATTACTCCTGACTGGGTGCTCTATAATATGTATATAAATATTATTCACTTTTATCCTTTGTACCTTCATGAGGGTTTAAAACAAAGTCTAGATAGTTACTCTTCTGGCTGGTCTGGGGAGAATTCTACTTTTTAATAAGAAAAACAAACAGCTACCTCCAAGAAATAGGGTAGACAAAGAGTAGAAGTACCATACCTGTCATTAGTAAATGGGACAACTTTTAATTTTTATTCGTTTTTTAAAGATCCTTTTATTGTGAGCTCTTACACCTCTTATAACAATCCATACATCAATTGTATCAAGCCTATTTGTGCCTATGTTGCCATCATCATTTTATAAACATTTACTTTTATTTGAGTCCTTGGTATCAACTCCTCTTTTTTCCCCCTCCCTTCCCACCCTCCACCTGCATGGACCCTTGATAAATTGTAAATTATTATTATTTTCATATCTCACACCAACCGGTTTTCCTTTCATTCATGTTTCTGTTGTATGTCCCCCTGGGGGTGGAAGCAGTTAGGTGTCAATCATTGTGATTGGTTACCCCTCCTCCCCTTCTCCCACTTCTCCCTACTTTTCTGGTATCCCTACTTCCATTTCTGTTCCTGCATGGTTTATCTGACCTGGAATCCATGTGCTGTGAGCTATTATCTGTATCAGAGTACACACTCCTGTCTGGCCAGAACTGAAATGCAAGACTGGGGTCATAATAGTGGGGGGTGAGGTAGCCTCAAAGAACCAGAGGAATATTGTATGTTTTATCAGTGCTATACAGCATCCTTCTGTGAGGGTATATCCTATTGTCTATAGGTGGGTTTGGGATCTCTCCTCCAATATGATTTTCTGTTTGTTTTGGGTCTTCTGATACCTGTTAGCAGATTCAGTCAATACCTCATGATGACTCAGTCTGGTGTGCTACTTCCTTATGGGCTTTGTTGCTTTTCTTCTAGATGGCCACTTGTTTTAATTCAAGACTTTAAGACCCCAGACCCAATAGCTTTTGCTACCCAGGCACCATCAGCTTTCTTCACCACATTTGCTTATGCACCCATTTTGTCTTCACCGATTGTGTCGAGTGAGCATCACAGAGTGCCCAGTTGTTAGAACAAAATGTTCCTGTGTTGAGGGAGGGCTTGAGTGGAGGCCTAAGGTCCATCCACTTACTCAATGTATTTCCATATAAATAAATGTCCAAAGGCCAATACCTCGATTTTTATGAATTAATATATTTATATATGTACAGTCCTAAGTTTATACCTAGCTGGTGTGAGGTTTGTCTTCAGGAAAGGACCTGCTCTGGGGGAAGTGTGTGGACAGACTGAAGAACACTTTGAACAGTATGTGGGAAAGAGGAAGATATTATACTTATCTTTTTAAAATCAAAGGGGAGCCTGCTGACAGTAGTGGTGATAACCAGTTTACTTCATAATGAAGATTCCACTAATGTGAATGGTCAATCATTTAATATTCAACATCTAGAATAATGTTTGGGAGCTAAGTACTCCCCGAACTACTGCTGGGTACAGTTTGCTTTATAACAGCTTACAAATAATTCTCAGCTTGCCCTATATATCTGAAAGTTTATGGAGAGAAAAACCTTCCCACAGGGCCAGTGAAAGTCACTGTGTGGAACTCGGAATGCGTAGGAGTTCTGAGACGCTGTGTGAACTTCACGCCTGAGATCCTTTTGGGAAGGAGTGAGAGTGTGAGCTACACCGAGCAGTGGATGGAGTAGAAAGAGGGGACACAGAAAAGTCTAGCAGCACATGAAAGAATGGCATGGCCCCATGAGGAAAGGGGGACGGGGTTTCAAGGGAAGGGGACTGGGCAGGTTACCAAAAAAGGTTGGTCTGACTAGAACTCAAGGGAAAGAAGGTGCCACGGCTAGAGTCTTGTCCAAAAAGAGACGGTTCCGACACAGCTCCTTAACTCCTGCTGCATCACAAGAGCAGATGGCTGCATTTCCACATTCTTGCTGTTGCTTTAATTCTGCTCTACCATCATGACTAGAGAAACAAATGCATCGATACACAAATGTGTATAAGAAAGAGTTTTATAAAGAAGAGCAATTGTACATTGAGAAAACACCCCAGCCCAGTCTGGATCAAGTCTGTAAGTCCAATATTAGCCCACATGTCCCATAGCAATCTATAAATTCTTCAGACTCACACGACACGTGCAGTAATGCTGAATGCAGGAAGGTCACAGACCAGCGGGTGGAAAGTCTTGTGGCTCCAGTGGCAGTGGAAGCATCTCAGCGCTGGCAGGTCCCCAGGTGGCTCCTCCAGCTCCAGGGCTCTAGCATAGCTCCATGTGTCCTGTCAGCAGCAATGTCTCACAGGAAGTGAGTGCATATCCCGCCTCCAGTGAACTATTTACCAATAGCTCCAAACGAGGTCATCAAGCTGCGACCTGATTGACAGGTTAGACTCCACCCTTTCACAAGTTGACACCTGATTATGTAACTCCCACAGCACAACTCCTACCGATTCTTTTTTTTTTTTTTCTGTTTGTCTTTAAAATAACACAGGCTGCTGACCAGCAGTTTGAACCCACCAGTCACTCCAAGGGAGAAAAACGAGGCTTGTCTGTTCCTGTAAAGATTTCCGGTCTCAGAACTGACTGGAGTGGTTCTACCTATGTGGTTGTTATGAGTCAGAATTAACTCAATGGCAGTGGGTAAGTATTTTACTTATATTTTTAAAAACATAAATTACCCAGCACATATTTGTTTTGTTTCCCCTCCCCCCACCACCACTAATAACCACTGCCTGTCCTCCCAGTTAGCTCCGTAAGTGAACTTAATTTAAATCCATTCACTTAGCCAGCATTTCAAGGTGATCAAACCTGTCTTGGGCAGTCAACCTGATACTGTTCCTTTACCTGCTATTTTATCCTTTGGAATGAAAAGTGCTAAGGACGGAGACCTTACCTTTTGTGCTTTCTGTTTGGTCAAGCACCGGGTACATTTCTGGCACTGGGTATTAACAAGCAGGACAAAGAATGCCAGGGCGGAAGGATATCACATCTGCTGTCCCGAGGAGCAACAAGAGCAGCCAGCTCAGCAGTGCCTGACCCCTTGGGTGCCGCTGGACTGTGCTGGGAAATGCAGGCCTTCTCAGGAGTCACATTGAAAAGAGACACGGTGCCTCCAGTGTCTCTCCACACACACTGGACAAGCTTGGCTGGAAATAACCTAGACCCAGGAGACTACTGCTTAGCTCCACGAGGGTTTCACAAATGTGGAAACTTAGAGTCACTTACAATTACGAGGGGGAGGTAACCCTAAGATGGGTCGAGAGACTTTCAGAGGATAGTCTTTCAATTAGAAGAAGAAGAAACTATTGACCCCAGTACTCATTTGACATAATGTTTTCATCAAGAATGGGAAGGTAATAAAAATTAAGAGCTTACTTTCAAGTTTAATTCCGGAGACTGTTTTCACTGGATGAGAAAGCTTGTTCAATGAAAGACATCACAAAGTGTTTTCTTGATGTCACCAAGTGTTTGCAAGTTGCTATTTGGATAACAGAAATTCAAGAGTTGTGTTTTTAAAATCTTACTTCTGTTTTCTTCATTGGAAATGACACATTTATATTTTTGTATCTAGGGAGAAGGGAGTACTCATGAAAACGAGGAAGGCTTTGAGGCTTAAATAACACAATAGATACACTAGGTAGAAATTAGATCATCTAATATTATACAAAAATTTTAATCCATTTCAGAAATATGAAAATTAAATTTATGCTGTAAACTGGCTACTAAATGAACATATCAGTTAAAAATATGTTAGAGCTTGTTTTGATTGCAGGAAAAATCAAAATAATGTTCTTCCTTCCTCAGGTAATTGTTTGTTTTTCTCAAAGGTAAAATGAGCTACTTCTTCAAGAATCTGGACACCACCGAAAGGGTTAATATTTCCATATCCTTCAGGAAGGTTACATTACATAAAAACAAAATGCCACAGTCCATTAAAACATCAGGCATTACATTTTATGGTACATATTTAAATCTATACAAATCCATGGCTTAAAAAGAGTCTATGTAATTTAATTAGAATTAATCAATGTTGACTTAATAGAAGGCAGAAGAAAGTTCCTTTCAAAAAAACTCACTAACGAAAACCAAAAAATAAAACCTGAAAACCCCAAGTTACAATTCATAGTAACTGGCACCTTCAAAATTTAATCTAAAGGTTTAATTGAATCAACACTGTCTGGAGAATGAAAATACAAACATATACAGATAAATACATGCACACACATAGGTAGTTTTAGTAATGACAGAGGTAACTAAGCATTTTTTTTTCAAAAAACTGTTATTACTAAATTATCTAGGACCTACGATATATTTGGGAGCACTAAAGGAATCTTGCTAGTGAGGAAATCTAAAATGTTACACACAGATTTCCGATACAAACTTAAAGGCAAATTCTAATGCAGAAGGAATGAAGACCTCAGATACTTCCTTATTTGAATGGTTATTTGTTTAGCAAACAGTATTGAACACCGACTCTATGTGAGGGATCAAGTTAAGCAAGAATGTGCATGTTAAGATCCATTCACAGAAACCCAAGTGTCCATCAATAGGTGAATGACTAAACCAACTGCAATATACACATAGAATGAAATATTCCTCAGTCATTCAGTTAAACAAAGTTCTGATACACGCTATGCCATGGATGAACACAAAATCCTTTTGCTGAGTGAAATAAATCAGACACAAAGGTACAAATACTGTCTAATATCAATTAAGACAAAGAACAACGTTAAAAATGGTTACTAGGAGTGAATGCTACCACTGGTGTGCCAAGCTGTGGTGCTTGTGTGTTGTTGTGATGCTGAAGTTATGTAGCTGGTATTTCAAACAGCAGCAAGGTCACCCAAAGTGAACAGGGCTTGGCAGAGGTTCTAGACTAAGAAGGGATGACCAAGAAGGAACAGGCTATCTGATTTGGGGAATTAACCACTGGGAACTTCATATGGAATATTGTCACATGTAGTATCAGAAGATGAGCCTCTCAAGTCATTGTCAAAAACACATTTCAAAATCTGTCTTGAAGTACATTTCCTGTCCGTGATGGGGTAATATCTATCTGCATAGAAGGACATCTAGTTAATACAACTATTATTCTAATTTATGTACCAATCACCAAAGCTAGTAATGCAGAAATTGATGAACTCTACCAATCTCTTCAGTCTGAAATTAAGCACATCATCAAGTTGTGTTGATAATTATTGACAGAATGAAAAAATTAGAATATAAATTAATTAGAAAAAATTTTTAAAAAAGATGAAGGAGCAATATCTGGAAAATATGGCTTTAGTGATAGCAATGAGGCTGGAGACCACACTATAAAATTTTGCAAGACCAATGACTTTTACATCACAAAGACAATTTTTCAACAGCACTAAAAGTGAATACACACATGGATTTTCCCACATGGAATATACAGAAATAAAATTGGTACATATATTGGTGTGAGAAGTATTAAGATAGCAGATGGACTTTGGGCCTCTATTCAAGGACTCCCTTAACACAAGAACACTTGGTTCTGATTACCTGGCAATTTTTGATACTCACTGTCCTGACACGATCATTGAAGACAAAATGTGTGTATAAGCAAATGTGGTAAAGATTGGGGATGGTGCTCAGCTATCAAAAGATATAGCATCTGGGGTCTTAAAGGTGTGAAGTTAAACAAGCAGCCATCTAGCAGAGAAGTAAATAAGGCCACATGGAAGAAGCACACCAACCTGTGTGATCAGGAAGTGTCGATGGGATCAAGTACCAGGCATCACAAGATCCAAAACAAACAACTATATCAATGCGAAAGAGGGGAGACAGAGTGGAGACCCAAAGCCATCGATTGAAAATTAGATATCCCCCCACCCCACAGAAGCAGTATAAGGAAGGGACAATTCAACAAAGGTGCAGTATAGTGCCAATAAATCCCACATTGTTCCTCTAGTTCATGAATATTTCCTTGCCCCCCATTATCATGATCCAGTTCTAGTTTACAAATCTGGCTAGACCAGTGACCTCACATTGGTACAGATAAGAACTCTCAACACATGGAATTCAGGAAAGATAATTCCCTTCAGGAGCAGTAATGGGAGTAGTGTTATCATGAAGGTAGGGAGATGGTCAGAGTAGGAGAAAGGTGAGAAAGGGGAAGCCCATCACAAGGTTGGATATATGCCCCCCCCTCCCAGAAGGGGATGAATGACAGAAATGTGGGTGAAGGGAGACAATGGATAGTATAAGATACGAAATAATGATAAAATATATAACTGATCAAGGATACACAAGGGAGGGAGGGGAAAAAAGAGGTGTTTATACTAAGGACTCAAGTAGAAAATGCTTCAGGAAAAAAAAAAAAAGAAAATGCTTCAGAAGTGATGATGGTGATGATGGTAACATATGTACAAATATGCTTGATACAATTATTGTATGGAATGTTAGAAGAGCTGTAAAAGCCCCCAATAACATTATTAAAAAAGAAAAAATCAAACTGATGGAGAAACTCAATATTAACACTTAAAAACATCCAGGGGCGGACTATAGAACAGACCATTAATTATTCATCTATAAGTTCAAATTGAAGGCAGAGAAAATTAAAACAAGTCTATGAGAGCCAAAATATGACCATGACTATATCCCACCTGAATTTTGAAACCATTTCAAGAACAGATTTGACTCCTTGAATATTTATTACAAAAGACCTGATGAACTGTGGGTAACATCAAATCCATGATATATGAAGAAAGCAAGAGTCATTAAAAAGACCAGAAAAAAAAAGAAAAGATCAAACTGGATGTCAGAAGAGATATTGACATTTGCTCTTAATTGTAAAGCAGATAAGGTAAATTGAAGAAATGAAAAAAATCAAAGAAAATTTCAAAGGGCAATTACAGAAGAGGGAGTAAAATACTATAATAAAATATGTAAAGACTAGAGTTAGAAAACTCAAAAGGGGCTGAGCCCCAGTGGCGTAAGTGGTTGAGTGTGGAACTGCAGCCCGCTTGCTTGGTGGTTCAAATCCAGTGGTGGCTGGGAAGTACCCACAACCACCAGAGGCTGTGATGTCCACAAAAAAAAAAAAAAAATCTCAAAAGAATGAACATGCACAGCATATCTTAAACTGAGGGAACTCAAGAAAATTTCAAGCCTCAACTGTTAATATTGAAAGATAGTATGGGAAAAATATTGAATGATGTCAGAAGCATCAAAAGAAGATGGAAAGAATGCAGGGAAATTGTAGAAAAAGAACTAGTCAACATTCAGCCATTTCAAAAAGTAGCATATTATCAAGAACCAGTGATACTAAAGGAAGAAATCCAAGCTGCATTGAAAATATTCGTCCAAAGCAACACTCCAGGAATTGATGGAATGTCAACTGAAATGTTTCATCAAGTTGATGAAGCACTGTAAGCACTCCCTCAACTATGCCAAGAAATTTGGAAGAGAAGTACCTGGACAGCTAACTTGAAGATATTCACACTTGTATCCATCCTCCCCGCCCCCGAAAAAAAGAAAGAAAACAGAATGAGAAAATTTTAAAACGGTATCATTGATCTCACTTGAAGGTAAAATTTTGTTGCAGATGAAAATTCAAAATCATTGCAACAGTTTACTGACCATGGAGCTTCTAGAAACTCAGGCCAGAGTCAGAAGAGGCTGTGGAATGAGATATCATGGCTATTGCCATATAGACCTTGGCTAAAAATGGGGATACCAGAAAGATGTTTATTTGTGTTTTATTGACTATGGGAGGGCACTCAACTGTGTGGATTATAGCAAACTTGAATAGCCGTCGGAAGGAGTATTCCAGAACACTTCATTGAACACTTTAGAAATGAATTTATAATAGTTCTATAATATGCTAAAATGGTTGAAATAACAATTATGTATATATAACATCACAAGAAAAGATCCATTCACAGACAAGTACTGTGAGTCAAGTACCTTGCAAGAGAAAAATCACTGGACACTAAAAGTACATGGAAGAAGAACATCAACCCAGTTCAGAACAAAAAAGAGGAGCTAATAGCTGAGCAGCCTCTTGTTAGTAGGGCTGAAGATGATTGTACAATCAAGGCATCCCAAGCAGTGAAAACAGATTAGAGCTAGGGGTATGTGCAATGGTGCAGGGTGCTTCTCATTAGGGCTAAAGCAAAGAACAAATGAGCAAAGATCAATAACTTGAGGCACACCTGGAGAGGCAAGTGAGGAACCCCATTTGCCATAAGTGCTTCAATTCTCCAGAAGGTAGCAGAGAGCACTTGTATTTTTCTTCTTCTTCTTCTTTTACTATTATTACTATTATTATTAACTATGGGGGCTGAGCCCCGGTGGCGTAGTGGTTGTGCGCGGGACTGTGGCCCACTGGGATGGAGGTTCAATTCCAGCTCCATGGAGCAAAGGCTGGGCCTCCTACTCCCACCACCAGAGGGCAGTGATGCCCCAACAACCAAAAAATAAAAAAACCCAACAACTCTTATTAACTATTTTAAGTTACTTTTGGTTATAACATGGAGGATAGATAAGAGAGATCAGGAAACTGGATAAAGAGGATCATTTAGGAGAAATTACCAATGCCTGAGGTGAGATAGTAGTAGTTGGTATACATCTTTGAAAGATGACTCTTTAAGATCCAAAGGTTATCATAAATTGAGTCTTGAAGCAAGTAAGAAGGAAGATGGGATTACTACATTTTTGGCATGGGAAATACAGGATATCAAATAATATGGTAAGGAATTTGAAACATAGAGAAGGTGGTGGCCAGCAATAACTCCAACCAAACATTGATCTTTATTTATGAGATGATGATTGGACCAGGCCAGCCTCTCTGCCTGTCGTCTTAGGCTTCAAGCATGTTAGTAAGTAATTATGATAGTTCCCAATCAGAGACCGTATGGAATGGGGAATGAACTCCCCAGAGACGGGGGAGAGAGGAAGAGGTTCAGAAAGGTGTGGAGCAAATTACAATCAAAATTAGTATGGCCTATTTTAGAAACTCAGGAATCCTGGTAGGGTAGTGTTGACTCCAGGGGCTGCGATCCACAAGGCTAGCAGTTCAAAATCACCAGTAGTTGATGGGTAGAAAGATGGGGGTTTCCACTCTTGTAGACAGTTACGGTCCTGGAAACTCACAGGGCAGGTCTAGCCTGTCCTATCAGGTTGCTATGAGTTGGCATCAACACCACGGCAGTATTATAGAGATGGCGAGGAAGGGCCAAGAGAAGATTATCGAGAACACAGTTGTGGCGGTCATTTGCTTATGTTAATTTCATGATTGAGATGTAGGGGTGGAGTCTAGCCTGTTAATCTTGAGAAGCCAATGAGGCCTCCGTGTGGGCATCGCTTTTTCCTCAGGCTTCTGGGAAATCTCGTGATATTTCCCTCATGGATATGAGAAGCTGTCTCCCCAGTTGTTGGGAGTTAGTCTCAGAGACGATGAACTACGGACAGGACAAGATGGCAGCGTCCAAGGAGCTGAAGGAGAAAGAGGAGAAACCACATGGCTTTGCCCTGATGGAACCAGACCTCTGAAGCTGGAGAAGCCATGTGAAGAGACCTGCCAGTGCTGAGTTGCTTCTACCACCACTGGATGCTGTTGATGGACCCTGAACCCTGGAAGCGAGGAGCCCTAGAGAGACGCCTGTCAGCCCCGGGACTCTGCAGTCACTGGCCTGGAGACTTTATAGACTGATATTGGGCATATGGGTTAATATTGGACTTATGACTTTGAACTGGACTGGGCTGGGATGCTTTCTCAATGTCCCATTCCTCTTGTATGATAAACCTTTTCCTTATAGCCATATGCATTCATTTGTCTTGTCTACCCAGACTGACACCACAGTGCCTAGAATCTAAGAGAGTTCCGAGCTGAGATTGGTTTGGGTGTCAACAGTGGTAGATAAGGCATGGATGGACAAGATCATGCAAGGGGAAGACAGAATGGAAAGAAATGAGAAGCAAAGAAGGAATTCTGGGGAACCCCAGTATTCCCCAGAATATTGTGGAGTAAGGTAAAGAAATCAACAACAGTCAAGATAGAATGGTCACAGAGATGGAAGAAAAACATTGAAATCAAGAACAAAGACCATCTAAAGGAACTGGGATTCAAAGGCAGAGATGAAAGACATGAAGCAATAAAGGTAAGGAATTCAGCAGGTGGAAGGTAGCTCTAGTCTGAACCAGTTCTATGGAATTGTAGGGTGGGGAATTGAAATGCAGAAGGATCAAGATCGGATAGAAAGAAGGAAGTGAAGACACATATAGTGATCGTGCTTTTAGAAAACTTGAGCCTACAGAAGAGATTTTATAGCTGGAATTGAATAGGAAAGACAAAACCATGTTTCTATGGTAAATAAATGAAATGGATAGAATAGAGAACAGGATAGAGATAAAATCAAGTACCAAAAAAAGGCAAACTACAACTCCTGGAAAAATTAATATTTTCCTGAAACATGGTTATAAAACCATGTCAGTATGCATGGATGAAAGTATATGGACAAGGAACTTTTGTTTCTGAGGACAGAGCAGAATTAATAATAAACTCTGGTATAAGAATATATACACACCCAATGAACAACACGCAAGGAAAACTTGGCAGCTAGATAAAAACCTCAAACGAGTTAATCCATAGCCCCAAAATACACTGTATTGTCTAGAATCACTGCTTACTCATCATGAAGATATACATAGTCATTATGGGCAGAAAAAAAACATAACCTAGAAAACATGGAGTAGTCCCAGAATGGACAATTTGTAGAGACTGGATAAACTAAGCATTATTTTCAGCTATGAAAACACAGCAGGATAATTGGAGGACTCTTACTGGGGGCCAGTGAAGCCACAGAAGTTTTGGAATTCTACTTCTTTTCTTTTGGGAAATCCTGTTTATGCACAGTTTAATGGTTTCTTTCATCGAGTCCCTCATCCATTCAATAAGCCCTGATAGAGGACAAATTCAGTAGAGCACAAGGAAAGAGCATAGATGTTTAAAGGAAAAGGGTGGTGGTTGTAGTTTCTAAAAGAATATTCAATCATCCTATTGCCTTTCTACTGGAAATACAAAGAGTAAAATAACTCTAAAATGTTCTTGCCTGCTCAACTACATAGGAAATATAGTGAGAAAACACTGTAGGGCTGACTGGTTGACAAAAAGGTGATGATATACTGGTCTAAAGGCTTAAGCATTTCTCCTTCGGAGAAATTCAATAAGAAGTTATAATTTGAAGAATCCTTTCTCCTCCATTAGATTCAATTTCTACTTTCAGGACATGGAGTAGACAAAACAAGAAGCAGCGTATTTAGTTAGTGAGACATGCATGCACATATAAATACATCTATAATTCTTATTTCATGGAATATAGTTCTTTAAAGTTTTTATAAATGCCATTGTCTTAATCATTTTAAAAAGTCTTCTTATTGCTGCCCATATCTTTAGGGACAGGAAATTCAAATGCCTACCCGAAAGTAGAAAATTCAAGATTTTTCTTATAACAAAAGAGGTAATTTTCCTGCAAGGGGAAGAGGAGGGCTTGGAGCTCCTGCTTTAAGCTGTGCTCATTGCTAGCTACAGCTGGTATAGTGTAAGGGAGAAGGCTACATGCAGTCTGTTCCAGGCTCAGATATATCCATAAACCCAATTCTTGTGAAAATCTGAAAGCAGGATAAAGGAGGCAATAGGGAGGGGACCTGTAGGGTTATTACGGACCAACTGCCTGTTTGCTTTGTTTTAGCATTCATCATTTGCTTTTTGGTCCTGAGAAGGCCTCTGAAAATGACAAAGGAACTACTAACATCACAAACAGCATGCTAGTGTACCCTGTAGGTCTAAGAGCTCTGCTTTGCTGTGCCCTTGTTCTTGCACAAAGTCTTCTTCTTTGTTAGCCTCACAAATGTTCCTAGACATTATGTAGAAATACATTAATTTTAAAACAAAATAAATTATGCACCTTTTGAGGAACAAAATTAAAACATAAGCCACCCAAGCGCACGCGCGCGCGCGCACACACACACACACACACACAATGAACCTGGCATTCTCCTGTTTCTCCTCCAATCCGCCTCAAAATTATAGTCAACACCTGTGGCCACACAAGGGGCTGGGACTTGGCAGCTACAGAGGCCAGATGTCAGACACTGAATTGTACGTCTCTGTTTGCAGCCCTAAGTTGCAGGTCCTCTCCTTAGCTGACCTCTGAAATGGTCTATTTATTGTCTGACCCCCTTTCTGGATTGTGAAGTAACTGTGAAGCTATCTTTAGGGGGTTGACTCGGGGCTAGAGTTCTGGATGCAATTATCCTTTGCCATTACCTTTGATTGTAAGGAACTGATATACTTTGTAGGGGTGAAAATGGGGATGGGGCAAAGACTTGACAAAGAACTATATTCAGGATTTTTTTCCAGGACAAAGTAAGAATTTTTTTTTTCACTTTGACCCCCACCCCGCCCTTAGATGAAGAGAACCTTATATATCTTAGCATAGCCCATGTGCCTAATCCAAAATAACACTGAGTTCCTTTCTTCACTCTCCCTTCAACAAAACAAGACAAAACTCTGAATTTCCTTATGATGCTCCCATGAAACAAATTCTGAGTCTGGAAGTGATACCTTTCTTTCTCAAAGAGTGACAACTTCGTTTTGCCATTGTTACAAATCATGAGTTATTTTTGATTTATTAGAGTGAGAAAAGATTATACTGCATCTGCATTTCCATCACTTGTTGCAGAATGGAATGACATTTAAGAGACAGTCACTTGGGGGATGTGGGATGAAAGGGCCAACTGTCCACACACAATCCACCCTAGCAGCTCTCCAGTAAGAATCCATTGTGCTCGTTCGGTTAAGGAGAAGCACGCTTGAGGCAACTATAGACGATATTAGTACCACCGCCAGCAGGAAAGTGGTAGTCATTTGCAACATGTAATATGTTTCAATGTTTCTTTATTAGTTATTAAAGAAATACAAATGTCTGTTGACCCCCACAGATTTAGACTTCCGAAAGAGAGATGATTAAATATCTATGAGTCTATACTGACATAAATAAAATAATTAAATAAGCTAGGGAGAAATGGCAAATCTTCCATGGAGAACAATTACAAATAGTTTATGTGCCCACTCCTCCCTCAAAGAAATGGAGTCTAATTCCCGACTACTTGTATATGGGCTTTGATTAGCTGCTTGATTCTGAAGAGCACACTATAGGAAGGGGCAAGAGGGCCAGAGCTACTAGCAAAAACCACGTTGGCCAGTTAATCAAATTTAGCATCATCAGTGCTACCATGTTAAGGGTGTGATGTAAGAAGGACACTTTCCTTTGTGGTCTTCTAAAAGCTCAAGACACCCATTCTACATACAAAGCTGAAGGACATACAAAACATCTGACCTGTCGTCCTGAAAATTGTCAAGGTCATAAAAAATAAGAAGAGAAACTGTCCAGGCCAAAAAAAAAAATTCTTAAGAGACACGACAATAGCTGGGCGTGGTGGCACACACCTGTAGTCCCAGCTACTCGGGAGGCTGAGGCTGGAGGTTGCTTGAGTCCAGGAGTTGTGGGTTGTCGTGTGCTATGCCAATCGGGGGTCCCACTAAGTTCAGCATCAATATGGTGACCTCCCAGGAGTGGGGGACCTCCAGGTTGCCTAAGGAGGGGTGAACTGGCCCATGTCGGAAAAGAAGCAGATCAAAACACATGACAATTAAATGTAATTTAGAGTGCAGGGTAGGAATCTGATATAGAAAAAAAAAGACATCAGGGAAAAATATAATGAAATCCAAATAAAGTGTGAGGTTAATGAACAGTAAAGTACCAATGCAGATGCCTTAGTTATGACAGGAACCATGGAGCCCTGGTGCAGCAGTGGTTAAAGTGTCAGCCTGCTAATGGAAACCTCGTGGTTCCAGTCTGCTAGCTGCTCTGCAGGAAGACAGCGAAGTCCTCTGTTCCATAAAGATTCCACCCCTGATACCCCATGGGGCTAATTCTATTCTCCCCTGTAAGGCTGCTATGAGTGAGAATGAGTCAAATGACAGCAGCATGAATAAATGGTGGAGAGGCATATGAGAATTCTCTGCAACATCTTCTGTGCAACTTTTGTGTCAATCTAAAAATCATTTTAACACTCAACATGTATTTGACTTTAAAAATGGCTAACATACTTATTGACTAACAAAATTCGTATGTGTCAATCAATGTATTTTTTTTCTTTCTCTCTCACACCCAACTATGTGGCATAGAGAGTCCTTTTTTAATAGGTAAGAATACTTCTTCTTTCAAGCCAATGAAGTATGAATGAAGGCAGGGCTATCCAGAGAGTTTTAGACTTGCCAATAATGTTGAGTTATGCCCTTGGTGATATGGTATGGGTACTCACAAGATAATGTCCACAGACCTTCATATTTCTCAATAGCTTTCAAAGATTTAATACCTCTAAGCCACCTATCCAATATACTGACATTTCATGTGAATGGTACTCATGACATGGGAAATAAGACAATGCATTAATCCATGAAAGTAACATATGCTTTGTTAGATCACTGAGGGCAATGCTTATTTATCAATCATCATGGTAGGTCAGATATGATGTATCTGGATTAAACACGAGGAGACTATTGCTTTGCCTCTCCACCCCAGTACATTAGAGTTACAGCAAAACCCAGGAAGGCTGGTCTTTTGGGATCTCAAAAGTTTTCCGCCTTTGACCAGGTGCAGTTTGATTACTTTTCTATCATTCTCTATTAGTAGAAAATATTGACATTTCCTGCTCTGACAGATTTCCAACTTAAAGTGATACTGACTTTCAGAGGTATTACTATATAAGAGGAGCCCTGGTAGTGTAGTGGTTATATGTTGGGCAAACCACATGGGTGACAGTTCAAAACTAGGAGCAGCAGCAGCTCTGTGGGAGAAAGACTGGGGTTTCTACTCCTATGGACAGTTAAGAGTCTTGGAAACCCACAGGGGGTTGCTATGATGACAGCGAGCTTGTTTTCTTTGTTATTATATAAGAAGTTAGGTCTCTGGGAATTTTAGATTTCTCTCATGACACTTTCTACAGATGGGCGTTGGGTCCTCACTCTGCACTTCCCCCATTCACATATGATCTTTTGTTCTTTGAGGCCTGATAACTGACCCCCTTACACCTTGTGATCACCCAGGCTGCTGTGCTTCCTCCACATGTGTTTTGTTGCGTCTCAGTTAGATGGCCGCTTGTTTATCTTCAAATCTTTAAGGCCCCAGACTCTAGATTCCTTGAGAACCAGGCATCTTCACCTTCAGCTTTCTTCACCACTTTGCTTATGTACCTGATCTCATGACATTTTCAACCTATCATGTTATCTTGAAAAAAAAAAGTGTTGATGCTAATAATAAGTGTTTTGTTAAATTCTTGTGATTTTCTAGATTGGTTAACAAGAATTGTGCCATGGTTATCATTTTTAGTGGTGCAACTTAAAAAAATTAATTTAATAAAAATGTGACTATGTGCTTCCTCCGACCGACTATCATTATCCCAATTCTGTCAGACTGATTTGGCTAGACCAGGGAATGCACATTGGAGTCGAAAATGTGGATTTTAGGATAGATAATCCCTTGAGACTAGTGGGGAGTGGTGGAAGGATGGTGGAGTAGGAAGGGGGAACAAATTTCTCAGATCTGCATGTGACCTCCTCTCTGGGGTGTGAATAACAGGGGAGTGGGGGGAAGAGGTCAGTGAAGTGACACATTATACAGTGTAAGATATGAGGGGGTAATGGTGATTTGTAAGTTAGGAGAAGAAGGGGGAAGGGGAAATATGGGAAATTGGAATTTAAAAAATAAAGAACTAGAGGAAAGAAGGGAAGAGGAACTTATACTGGAGGGGTTCAAGTAGATAATGTAGATGAATGTAGCAACATATATACAAATATGCTTAATACAAACGATGTATTAAATGATGTATTAAATGTATGCACCCCAAATAAAATCTATATTAAAAAATGTGAATATGAAAAATACTACATTGATCAGAATTGCCTAATTCTATTTTTAGGAAAGTACGAACATCTTAAGACAGTTAAAAAAATACATGCAAGATCCTGGATAAGTTTAATGCTTAAAAATAAAATCCAGTACAATTGCTTGCATATTCTATATATTCAGTACTTTACAATCATAATTCCTATATTCACAATGAGGAAGCAGACGATGAGTCTCCATTTAAAAAAAAAAGTTCCTTATGGGTTATTTAACTAATGCAGAAAAGTCAGCTCATAGATTTCATAAATGTTTTCCATAGTGAGCTACAATACATGAAAATATATACTCAGGGAACTCAATAATAAATGTGGGTCACTATTTTTATATTGTCATGCCTTTTAAGCAATTCCATTAGTATGCATTTTGTATTTTGTTAGACTACAGATATTTAATAATGAGAATGAAAGTAACAGTTCCCTTTCTGAACACTTATGGTGTGTCACGTCTATGGAGTCAAGCATTTGACATATGCTACCAATAACTTGAACATAGTCCTGCAAAGTGCATACAATTACCACTTCACAAGCCAGGAACCAGAGAACACCGGAAGTTAGGTACTGACTCAGAGCCCTGCCGCTGGCTGGCCTGTGAGGGAGCTACTACAAGCTGTCTAGCTGCCTCCACTCCTTCGGTCTTCCCCACCAAATCTTGTAGATTTATCATTTTCCTATTTGAATTACAAATGCTACTGAGATAAAAGTTTACTTATCCCTAACTAGGTAGGTGATCTGAAATATCTAACCTTCCTAGACCTGGGCTGAAGGAGTTGGCTGATGGATTCCTAATGTCTCTTTCGGTTTTAAAACAGTAAGACTGACTAATCTCACGGCCATTCAGCCCATTCCAACTCCTAGCAATCCTTGGGCCAGAGAAGTCCTGGCCCTGCAGGTTTCTGAGACTGTAACTTTAGGGGAGTAGAAAGCCTCATCTTTCCCCATGCAGCAGCTGGAGGTCTTGAACTGCTGGCCTTTAGCAGCCCACAGCATAAGCACTGTGTCACCAGGACTCCTGGATTGACTCATACAAAAGGAAAAGTTTCAATGGCCATTTTCAAAATTGTTTTGTTACAAACAGGTTTATTAATGCTGACTCTAGGTTTCGTGAGGATGGGCTCTTTCTGGAAATGTCTGGGTGAAGTCCCTTGGCTCTGCCAGTTCCACAAAGGCAGGATCAGTGATCTTCACATTTTTCATCATCACTCCTTAAAAATTTATAATATAATGGAAATTTCATACTCTTCCTCTGTGCTATTAAAAAAGTACACAACCATTTTTGCCCAAAGAACCAATAACTTGCACTGAGATACGAATGGAAAAAAAAATTCACATTTTCATCAATCTATAAATAATCAAAATATTTATTTATGTTTATTTCCATTTATTTAAACATAACAAGGTTTTAGCCAAATGAGGAAACTAGTAAAATATTTATAACATGGTAGACATAAATATAAATGAAATGCATAAGTGTTTTAGACAAAAGTTAACACATATATTAGACAAATTGACCACATGCTTACACTGAACTTCATGGACACATTAACATAGATATTTTAAAAGGATGTGCTTTAACACAAACGTCTTTAAAATGTTCACATTTGCTTCAGTAAAAAAACATATTTTCTAGACCGTTGTTTTACAGAAAACTGTATGAATCTAACCATTGAGCTCAGAGGGTAACATTTTTTAATAAATGAAGCATATTTTTATAAACAGCAATGTTCCTTTAATGCCTAACAAATAAAGCACTTTTCAAGCATTTTACCAAGATCACACCACATTTATTTCTTAAATAAGCATGCATGACATATTAAAACTTGAATAATTCATGTACCTTTATTCAGTGTTTAATTTTGTTATGGCACTCTACTTTTTGTGAAAAATATCCTTATGATTTGGCACAGAATTTACATATCACCTTGCCATTAATCAAGCCAAATGTTATTTAAATTTTCTACAGTGGAGAACACTCTCGATCATTCAGAATCTAACTCTTCCCTTTGCAGTTGTGACGCGATGGCAGTTTTTCTTCTGATTTGGTTGGAGTAAGTCATAGATGCTCGAGCATTTAGGTCCTTTCTATCTAGGTGTTCTGCCTGCACTCTGACAGGAAATGAGTTGATGGCAGTGTTTCTAACAGAAAAACATTTCCATCTGTATTGTGGCCAACAAATTTCTAAATAGGGGTGGCATCAGCAATAATAAGTATCACCATGAGATGTTTTTCTTTGGGAGGCAGAGAGGCGGAAAAGGAAACGTGGATCTCATCGTAAACTGGGAACATATGTGCCAGGGACGTAAAGTGCCAAGCGAGATCGAGGTAGCCGAGCGATCCCGGGAAGCTGGTGGGAGACCCCACGCTGAAATAGCAAAAAGGCAGAGAACACAAAGAGGCAGGGACAGAGGCTCACTGGCAGGCCACCAGTTTAAGACAAAGGCATGTCTCGCTCAAATCGGACCGCATTCTCCTATTAGCAAACTACAACAGCTTTTTAGAAGTGGTCTCTATTTCTGCATCAATCTGTCCATAGCAGACTGAAGACATCAAGGCAAACTCTCTTTTCTCAACTCAATCTTCTCATGTCAGGAGGGTGGGCCGAACACTGATACAGGGCTTCCCAAATCAGCAGCGAGGATCCATGCTCCCTCTAAGTATGGGGAAAACGCCAAGCGCTGCCTCCCGCCCCCTAGTTCCTCTACCACACACTGAGGAGTTAGGTTTGGGCAACTAGCCGAGGAGCCATCCTTTTCATAAAACCTGGGTAGCCACTCGGCCATCCTTCCTTACTTGAGGGGGAAGGAAGGATCATTTAATTTTTATACAAGTGCATTTAATTGAAAATAATAATAATTAGACACGCCAGTGACCACATGGTTATTTTCTTTGTTTTTGTGATCGTGAGGGGCTCTTGAACAGTGAAATGGCAAAGAACGTTCACAGGTTATTCCATAAGGGCGAATATTTTGTAAAGCTCTTAGGGTGCAGATAGACACAGAGATTATGAATCACAGAGCACTGAATTTTCCAGAGTAAAATCATACCAGAACCGTGAGAGGTTTTCACTGATGTCAGAGGAGAGGAGGTGGTCTGGAAGGTCACTGAAGGTGCCCTGCACTTGCAGCACATGCGGGGCCAGGGTGAAGGGGACGTCGTTGAGGAGCTCGGCCATGACCGAGCTGCTTTCCAGGGTCTGGCCGGCTTTAGTTCCTGTCTCAGAGTCGGCCACAGTCACAGGGGGCGAGTTTTCCTTGCCGCTCTACAAACACATATACATTTAAAACATTTAGGCCTTCTGGACTTTGAGGTTTGTTCATGGCAGGCGTGGCATCAATACATCAAAACGGCTGGGAAATGTGGAGTGCACAAATATTCTCAGGAGGGAATGCAGTTTGGACCTTCCTGGAGAGATCCCTTCGTTCACACTTCTGCAGAGCTTGACAGTGAATTGTCAACTCGACCCTTACTCAGACCCTAATTCACTCTGCCCGTTAAATCCAGCAATCATTCTTGCTGGTCCTTTTATTCCCAGGCATTCCCTACCAGTCTGGATCTGCTTTTTCCAAACCCTCTGTATGCTTTGAAACTCTGCTGAACCAGGAACCAGCTTCTCCACAAAGTGTCTGTCACTGTAGTCCACGGTGGACATGTATAAGGCATAGTGCCCAGGATATTGCTAGGTGCTTTCTCTAGGTGTTCTGAATAGTTGTTTTATGGGCATGTGTTTTACCTCTGAGACTCTGAGGTGATTAAAGACAATGAATCATAACTAACATGCTGTGTTACAAAAGCTATTAAAATATAAAGGACTCATGATATATCGTGTTTGATTTCTTTAAGATGAGTCCGTCAGTTTGCAAAAAGACCTCATCGTAGGTCAAATACTGGAAACAAGCAAATATCAATAGTACAATAGGTAATACACTAAGGTATTGTGGCATTTCATGTGTGGAGTGTCCATTTCATGATTGGGAGTGTATGGGTGGATTCTAGCCTGTCAATCTGGAGATAGACAATGAGACCTTTGTGAGGGAATGGCTTTCTCTGAGAATTCTGGGAAATCTTGTGGTATATTTCCCATTGGAAGTGAGAGACTATAGATTCAGTTCCTTGGAGACGCTTGACTGACAAGACAAGATGCAACAGAGACCCTGAGTCCTAGGGACTGGAGGAGGCAGAGGAGAAGCCACACAGGCTTACCCTGATGGAACCAGACCTCTGAAGCCAAAAAAAAAAAACACAGAAAGACCCCTGTCAGCGCTGAGATGCTTCTATCGCCAATGTATACTGCTGATGGACCTTGAGCCTGGAAACAAGGCGCCATAGGGAGACCCCTGTCAGCTCCAGGATGCTTCTACTGACGCTAGATACATAGGACTGCACTCACTGGCCTGTGATTGTCCTGGTGTCATCGCACGTGCTTCATGAGTCAGAAGGAGACTTTATAGACTGGTATTGGATATATGGGCTAATATTGGACTTATGACCTTGGACGAGATTGGGTTGGGATGCTTTCTCAATGTTCCATTCCTCTTGTATATAAACCTTTCCCTTATATCTGTATGCATGTTTATGAATCTGTTTCTCTAGTCTACCGGGTCTAACACAGGTATGCTTACAGCAATGAGAATGATCAGCCACTAAAAGTATCTGAAATTTAAAAGTCAAACCAAATTAGGCACACACACACACACACACACACACACACAAAGACTCCCAACCTCATGCAGAATGACACACCATCTCTTTCTTACAGAGGCCTTCCTTGATCTGGACAACTAGCTCTCATTCACTGTTCTTCATTCCTAGTGGCGACTGCTAGTGCACACAGCTATACAGCTTCTATCTCAGGCCCTTTGCAGTATTTATTTTCTCCCCCAGAAGGTACTTTCTCTAGATATACATACAGTTCTGGCCCTCTGCCCCTGCCCAGTGCTGACCGAAACATTACCTTCTCAGCAGGCCTTTCCTGGTCAGGCTCTTTACAACTGAATACTATGACTTCCCACCCACTGTTCCATCCAGATGCCTCCCTCTACTGATTTTTCCACTTTGGGTAGCCCTTGGTACTTTGCAATATACTGTTAATTCTGCTTGTTGTCCTTCAAAAGCTTAAGCAGATTTTGTCTCTTATGTTCATTTCCATATAGCAAATGCTTAGACCCATGCCTAAAACCAGCTGCCATTGAGTTGATTCCAACCGCTGGCAATACCAGGGCTGCCAAAGTAGAATGGCACTGAGGGGGGTTTCAATGGCTGGTTTTTAAAAAGTAGACTGCCAGGCCTGCCTTCCCAGTCCATCTGAGGTGAATCTTATCAATGCACTGACACTGCCCCCAGATGGATGCCTAAAAACCAAACCAAACTCATTGCCATTAAGTCAATTCCGACTCTAGTCCATCTGAGGTGCATCTTACCACTGACACTGCCCCCTGATGGATGCCTAAAAACCGAACCAAACCAAACTCACTGCCATTAAGTCAATTCCGACTCACAGCAACCAGTAGGACAGGGTAGAACTGGCCCGGTAGGTTTTTAAGAGTGTGACGCTCTCTGGGAGGAGAAAGTCTCATCTTTCTCTTGTGAAGAGACTGGTGGTTTCGATCTGCTGATCTTGTGGTTAGCATCCCAATGCATGAACGCTATACCACAGAATGATGCTTAGTGTCTGATAAACATTTATCCAGTAACTAAAAATAGGCAAGAGTTTACTTGCATGGAGATTATATTCTAATGCTTATGAGTACTGATAACATGCTTGTCTCTCAATCTAGAGAGTGATTTTCTGTGTGAGAGATATCAGGGTTGTAAAAAAATGTATTGAGGCACAAATATATACATAAGAGAGTACATTATGAGAGTACATTATCGTTTGTTAACTTTCTAATACCTGCACACGTGTGAGTAACCAACACCCAGACCAAGAAACTGAAATGGCCCACTCCCCCAATCACCCTCCTGAGAGGTGATCTCCCAGTCAACATCCAGAGCAATCACCATTCTGACAGGAAGGCAGAGCTGGGCTTACCTGTTTTTGTAATTTAAATGAAGATCATCACACAGTATGAACTCTTAGTTTCAAGTTTCTTGCACTAAATATGATCTACACGAGGCTCATCCATAGAGTTGTGTATCAGGTTTTTTTTTGTTTTTTGTTTTGTTTTTTTTTAAGAAAGGAGTTGCAGGGGAGACATTCTGATATCTTAAACAGGCCATTCTGGTCATATTGCTGAGAGGAGTCATTGGGAAGGGAAAGGAGTGCAAACTAATTGGGAGTGAGAGATGAGTTGATGTATGTCTGTGTGGGTACACAGAGTAAAGAAGAAATTGTTCGATTTTGGACAGGCTTTCAGGGTAAAGTTAACAGGATTACCTGATGAAATCCGTGTGGCTGTAAGTAGAGTCAAGGATGAAGCCAGCCTGGAGCACGAGCCATGAAAATTGTGGCATCACGACTTACGAGGATAGGATAGCAGTGTACCAAAGCAGCATCTTTGGGCAGAGTTCCAAAGCTCAGTTTCAGACATGTGAGGCCCATAGCCGAGCTGCTCAGTAAGCAAGGGGCTATCACGTAAGTCTGGAGGCTGAGTGGGGCGTGATGAAAAAAGTCTGCCTGATGTATGTTCAAGAGAGAGTGCAAAGTGAGAACGTGAAGGGAAATACGAGCACAGACAATTCTTCCAAGGCATTAGGTTTTAAAGGGGAAAGGGACTGTGAGATCGCTGGATGGAGAGGAGTTGGTAGGGCGGGGTTTTCTTCTCCTTAACTTTAGTTTTCAGATTGGGAGATAGAAAAGCAATGTTAGGCAAGTGAGACAAATCCTCTAATAAAGAGAAATCCATAGAGAATCTGTGAAAAAGACACTGCTCTGTTCACAAACCATGCTACCATCTACACCTGGGCCCCTCTAGAAATCGCTTCACGTTAACAAAACTACCAGACATCCCTGTCGAAAGTGTTTCTTCTGTAACTTAACTGAAATTAAATTGCCAAAACCACCCTATTCTTTCTCTTGCTGTCCGTTATGTTTAACAGCTTTTTCATTTAAAAGAATTTCAAAAGATTAGGTTAGTTAACAAATCACATTGGGTAAAGTGTTCCACCAAATTCCTCCCAGAATGATCTGAATTTCAGCTGCGCTGTATGTGTGGTTCCAGTCTCTATGGCTACAGTTGGCTACAGTACAACTGAAATCAAAGCTCCAAATCCTTCCTGAAGATTCCAACAGAATCAAACACAATCATACTCTGTATGATGAAACTTAATATAGAGATCCGTGTGTACAGTAGACAGATGTTGTCTCCTGAAACTTAACAGGAACTTTAAAATTCAAAGTATCCTAGGGTCAGCCAAGAGGGCAGGTAATCAGTGAGGAATGACTCCATAATTCTAGCTGCCGTAAAGGGATTTACCATGTGGATGGAAAAACTAGAAAGGAAACGAAGTATGGATGGACAATAAGACCTCAAACTTTCATATGCTCCAGGGCCTGGATTACTAGTGGGCAGCACTGCGCAGTGATTAAGGGTGCACACTCTTGAGTCAAATTGCTGGGTGCGAATCCTAGACTCCCTGCGAACTAACGAGCAAGAGCCCTTGGGTGCCTGAGTTAAAGTCTTTGGGCTCAGTTTCCTTAGCTGTATTATGAGATCAGCCAGAGTGTACTTATTTCATAGGTATTATTAGAAAGATTAAATGAAGTGATGTCTATAAGTAACTAGAACAATATTCATTATGCTTTAACTTAAGTAATTACAAAGGTAGGCATGACAGGCCCCACTTGGCTCTAGATAAAATTCAGGACCCAGCTAGTCCTTTTGCTGGCTCTTCATTGGCAGTTCATTCCGATCACTGCACCTTCGTCTTTTATCTTGAATTCCCTCAGCCTCACTTGCAAATATTTCCCAGATGTGTTGGTCACACCTCATGCAACGCTCTTCCCTCATGAATCGAACGGAAGGCTCTTCCAGTGCCAGATTACCTTTCTTGCTCACTGAACATATTCCTGGAATTTCACCTCTTCTACTAAAGAGGGACATTGCCCACAGCCCTTGGCTTCCAAAACGCACAACTTCGAAGGGTTAATTCTCCCGCAGCAACAGTCATTCCTTTACCCGAGCCTTTCTTAATCCCCCATTAGTTTAAAAGCCCGGGCGGTGGAGTGCGTTGAGTATTAGGCAGCTAAACAGCAAGATGAACAGTCTGAAACCACCATCTGTCCCGCGCGAGAAAGAGGAGGTTTTTACTCCTATAACGCGCGGCAGTCTCAGAAACCTGCAGGAGCAGTCGGTCCCGGCCAGCAGGCTGGCTATAAGTTGGCATCCATTTAGTGGCAGTGAGCTTGGCTTGGTTCTGGTTCTCTTACTTTACAGATCACTCTTATCTGTCAGAGTAAACACTCTTTAAGGTCAAGACTGTGACAAACTATATTTAATACAGTAAAGGAATTGACATGTGTGATTTCTTGTGCAAATTTCCTTGAATAAAACTGTCATGTCAACTTGGGGGCTGATTTGCACATCTGGGTCCCTTTTCTGTCTTAGTACAATACCTGGCGAGGGGCAAAAATAGTGATGGTAATGATCAGGAAACAATGACAACGTGCAGTCAACCTACATATGTATTGAATACTTACTATATGGGCCGTCTAAATGTGTTCTCTCATTTTAGCCGCACACAAGACTAGTGGGGGTGTGCACTCGTATTTGTGCTCTATTACAGACAAGAGAATGTGAGGCACACGGAAAAGTTAAGCCACTTGTCCCAGGTCACACAGTGAGTCAGCAGCAGAGTAAACCCAATAATCTGTTCCACTAGCCAGACACTCTTCCATTCCGGGATCGTGCATCTTTCAGACATGCGCTGGACAGTCTGGCCGACTGCACCAACAAAACTTGATCTTTTAGGAGTTCTGGAGGGGCAGTGGGTAAGAACTGAACTGTTAACTGGAAGGTCCACAGTTCAAGATCACCAGCCACTGTTCAGAAGACAGACAGGCTTTCCACACTCGTAGTAAAGAGGTCCAGTCTTGGAAACTCACAGGGGCAGTTCTCCCCTGTCCTCTAAGCTTGCCATGAGTTAGCATCAACTCGAAGGCAGTGAGTTTGGTTTGGAAAAGTAGTGGCTTTTATGCTGCAGAGGGCTGGAAAGAAGGCGATATTCAGACTTATTTCTCTCTGGAAATGAATCAACTACTCAAAACCAAACTCACTGGCAGCAAGCCAATGCCCATTTGTGTCAACTTTATAGGACAAGGTAGAACTTCCCCTTTGAGCATCTGAGCATTTGACTTTTGACAGGTGTAGGACGCCAGCTAAAACCATGGAAAAACACTATGGACAGTGATGGGAGCCTGCCTCTCAGTTGACCATAGCGGAAACAAACAGAAAGGGAAGGGAAGTACAGATGAATGAACTATCCCATTCTTTCTACATGTTGTTTCACAACTTTTTCATAATAAAAAATTCAAAGATTAATTTCATTTACAAAATGCATTAGGCAAAGGGCTTCACTCACTATAGCCTAGAATGATCTGGATTTCACCCATGCTCTCTGTGTTGCTCCAGCCCTTATCTCTGAACTACAGTGCAAGACTACAGTCTCCATGGAGGCTGTCTGCCCTCTTGGCAGCAGAGTGAGTGCCATGATGCTGCTGCCGTTGGCATGCTGAGAGCTGGAAGGGGAGAAATTATAAGGCAAAATAAGAGAAAAATCACAAGGAGTACGTGAGACAACATCCAAGGGCCCCACACCTGATAAATCCGATTGCTAAGTTTCTGGCATGGCAGCCTGAGGAAACAGATGGGCGGGTAGAGGACCTGAGGGCCCACACAGGCGCATGAATTCCCCTGCATAAAGTAGCTCATGCCCTCCCTCTTACACACAGAGTCTTGTGCTTTTTCATTTGCATAATAAAATGGGTCTTGAAAGGGAAGAATCAGTATGTTAACCACAATGGAGCAAGAGAAATGAATCAATTAACCTTTTAGTTAGTAGCCAGATTTTTAAAAATTACTTCAAATATAATGTTCACAAAGCATATTCATTATTTTCATGCCCAATCCTTCACAGAAATTAAGCTATAATGACATTCTTGAAGATAAATTCCCTTATGAACTCTGGCATTAATACTTCATTTTCAAAGAGGGTTTGACCTTATAAGGTTTAGGGAAGCTTTTTATTCTAATCTTACTGACAGAGTAAATATCTTTATCTAGAGCATCACAATAAAGAGAGTTCATAATTATTTTGCTGTTTTCATTTGTACTTGTAAAATGACTTATTCTTCACCAGTTAGCTGATCTAAAAAAATGGACTGATCACGTTTTATCTTCTGTTCCTCACCTGCTACTATCTTTATTTCCAATAACTCAGAGGTTTATAGGCACTATTCTGCCCTTTCTTATAGAGGGGCTGTAAACATTCATGACGTTCAAGCTGTAAGGTCTTCTAAAAGCTCAGGGGTAAAAACCTATCCCAAGAATACAAGACACATAACACTTTTCTTTCTTTCTTTCTTTTTTTTTTTTGTGACATCACTGCCCTGGTGGGTACATAACACTTTGCAGAAAAGTCTCAGGAACATGAAGTCATGTTCTCAGAGCAACAGGTTAGTGGCATCCCTGTGAGCCTCATTCTTGACGGTCTGAACGTATGAAAATGCAGGTGTCAGAGTGGACAACTACATTTTCCCTGGCATATAAGTTCCACAACCTCCGTAAAGTCTCGTGGAAGGTGCTCACTTTGCAAATCTGGCAATAATTGGAGATCTTGTCTACTTAGCCTCATCAGACAAAATTATGAAGAGTTTGTTAATGTGGACATCATCTAATTATGACATCTTTCAAAAAAAGACTTTTTTCCTGATATCCCCCCCCCTGCAACCTGTACCTCTAGTAATTAAGAGAGAAAATAGTATTCTACAAAAGCAAACTATGTATACCAATTTAGAATCCAGCCTTAACCAAGGTAACAACAGAACCTATTAGCAGAATCTGAAAGTATATCTAAAACACCCATCTAACACATTCAATTTACATGCAAAGAAGGTAGCAATATCCAGCATATTTCAAGAAAATGAGTTCCACTAAGAAGCAGTAGCATCAAGCTCTGGCTGTCTATGCTTTTAAATTCTGTCTATAAATAAAAGACATGCTCCTTTGAACAATAGCCTGCACAAGCAACCCTGTCACTTTATCTCCCAAGATAACTATCCATTCTATTCCAGCTTCAGCTGGTATCTGCTTGCATGACAGCAGCCTCTTAGAGGAGGTGGGGTGGGGGGTAAATCCTAGTCAGAAATGTCAAAGGACAGCGGTTAGGAGAAGGTGACACAAGCAAATGACCCTCAAGCATTTGCTGTGGTTGTTGATATTACCTCCATTTCCTGAAAAAGTTGATTGCTAATAAATTTCTGGCAGGCTGTTAAACACTAGAGGAGTCATCCCTTGTACCTGCATAAAGCCTATGCAACCAGCTCCTTTCATTTGGGAGAAATTATATTTCACTGGTAGAGACTATTCCCTATTTTTCTACAAAGCCCCAAGACCTAGGAGAGGGCCTGTACAGAGCAAGTGTTTTGTACAGCACTGAATTTGGTCTCTTTGTTTTCCGACACTTCTTCCCTCTGGCTCCAGACAAACTAGGCACTTGATTTTAATATCGAGGGATTAGGACAAAGAAATAAGCAAAACCCCAGAACACTCTCCCACAGGTACAAATAAGTTATTCTGTATTTGACAGAATTCAAGGTGATCTCTTTGTAGCAGATAACACCCTCAAAAAGCATCTCTTTTTCCTTTCCCTCCCACCTTGGTGACCCCTGACTAAATTACAAATTATCTTTATTTTCATATCTTACACCGTTCGTTGTTTCCCTTGACCCACATTTCTGTTGTTTGCCCTCTCGGAGGGGAAAGGGGAAACCCAATGGTCTTATTTTAATATGGTGTTTTTACAATGTCCAAACCATCCATGTACCATCGTCTCTCCCAGAAGGTTCTGTGTAAGTTGGGGGCCCATGTTCACTTGTTCTCTAGCCTGTTCCCCTCAGTGTTTCCACCTGCTTGCGCTTATCTTTCTGTTTCTCCTCTTCCTCCTAACAAGAAAAATAAAAAAGAAAGAAAAGCTCTCCTGACTTCCTCTTTTGAGAACAGCAGCTGACTGTACACAAATGAAGATGGGAAGTCAGCCGGCTGTCACTGGTTTCTGTAATCTGTTCCATATATTCTTGGAAAAATGGCTGGTCTCAAGCTGGAAAATCTTGCTGTCTCGCCAAGTACAGTGTGGGCGCAATGGAAAGAGAAGCATTTTAGGAACCAAGAACAAAACCATGTCTTCAATGTGGGATCCAGTTTAATTCTGCTTTTGAAAATGCAAACAACTATTCCAGTAATAAATACATATATATGTATGTATGTATTGATACATATATCTATGTGGTTTTTAAATTGGTTTATAACCTTCAGTTATCCAGGCAGCTCATAGTTCCCAAGCAGGCCCCCCACTTCCACTTTGCACGGCATGATTCTCAAGTGTTTCCTTAAGCAGCCCCGGTGACACTAACAGCACCCAAGTTTGGTGGTTTGAAACCAGTCAGCAGCTTCATGAGAAAAGGGACTTGTAAATATCCCTGCCTGGGAGACACATAGGAAGTGGACACTGTCCCTGGGGTCGCTATAAGCTGGAATAGACTGCACAGCACCTCTTAGTCACCCCCTCTCCTTTCCTCCGACCTCACCCTCTTCCTTCTCACAGCTGGCAGGGGGGAAAGGTAGCCTCCCATTCACAGAGACTTGGCTGCTCCACCCCCAAATGGATCTGCATTTCTATGCATCTGTGTGACCCCCTTGTCCACACACGGACCTTGTCCTCAGGAGCAAAACTCAATTCTCTACTGATGCCCCTGGCCATGGTCCCCCCACGGCCCACTCCTGTTAAAGAGCAAGGCTTCATGAGTTATGAAGTGCCTCATTCTCTCTTCGCTTTCTTCTTCACTGCTGCTGATGCTTTCCTCTCAGCAGTTCGTCTACATGGCATTGTGACGCTGCTCAGCCCACCTCCTTGGAAAAAGAGCCTCTGAAGCACTCTGGAACATGACCTTGTTTAGAGCACTAAGAGTTCTTATTTGCAGATGTTATCTGTTGAATTAATGAGGTCAAACTGGAGTAGGGCAGGTCCTAATCCTAATCCTTTTTGAGTGGTGTCTTAAAAAATGGGGACACTCAACCAGAAACAGGGCCCCACCGCGGGAGAACACCACATGAGAACCCAGCTACAAGGCGAGGGACAGCCAGGAAAGCCATGGGCAGCTTTACTGGAGGCAGATAGAGACATGAAAGGATCTGCCATTAGAGCTGACTCCCTGAAGGCAAACTTCAGTCTTCAGAACTGCAGAACAATGCAGTTCTTTAAGCCACCCACTTTGTGGTATTTTGTTATGGTAGCCCTTGGGGGGAAAAAACCAAGACAGCAATTGATCATTAAGAAGCAGCAGCAACAAAAATCTGCACAAACATCTATCACCCATTGGCTTATGACTCAGTAACTCCCCCCCCCCCCCATAGTTTTTCCAGCTTTGCACACAAGCAGGCTTTCAGATGGATGCTGCCTGCCCTTCACTCTGCAATCACTGTGATCTGCTTTCCCTCACTGTCTTCCCAGACATCCCTAGCGATCGCTCTTCTGCTCCACCTTGAAGATATTTGGAAGTGTTCATCTTATGGAACCTCTTTGCACTACTTATGACTGTTGACTCCCTCTCTGAGGTTTTGTTCTTAGTTTCTTGGCTTCTGTACCATTTCATAATTCACTCTCCCACCTAACCAGCTGGTTCTGGTTATCCTTTGGCTCATTTCTGAAATGATGGTACGCTTTACTTTTAACTTGCTTCTTGGAATGATCTTATCCATATCCCTCATGCCTTCTGTTCCTTCATTCCCCACAAAGTAGACAGATACATATATTGATATGTTCTGATCCATATGCACTCTATCACTAAGTGACCAGATTTTAAGCAGGACACCATTGACTGGGGGTAGAGGGGTGGTGGTTCTTGATTAAAAATTTGATCTATATGGAGCAACAAACATTTTTACAGAATGCAAAAATAGTATTGTAATATATTTATTTTAATTTTAAAACACTGTGGGATGTTGTTAAATTGGTTTTTTTTTTTTTTGGCATCACTGCCCTGGTGGTGGGAGTAGGAGGCCCAGCCTTTGTTCCTGTGTGTTAAATTGTTAAAAAGCGGGATGTCTGGTCACTTTATCTATCACACCCCTCCTTTTGAATATTCCACAGCGTCTTAAATCCAAAGGTTTAAAACCAGACTCCCACCTCCTCTGATGTCTCCCACCCTAACCATGCATAATGAACTTCTACTATGTGTTGTTTATCTATGCGTACCAATACAGAAGTCAGCATCATGCCTGAGTTCTCTTCCTTTTTCACTTCCTTCAGGAGGCCTAGTGGCATAGTGGTTTATGTGCTGGGCTGATAACTGCAGGGTTCGCAGTTCAAATCCACCAGGCACTCAGTGGGGGAAACATGAGGTTTTCTACTCCTGTAAAGTGTTCCAATCTCAGAAATCCACATAGGCGGTCCTATCCTATCTTATAGGGTCACAATGAGTTCTGAATTGACTTGTTGGCGGGGAGTTTGTTTGCTTGTTTATCTGTTTGGGAGTGGGGGGGGGGGCGGTCACTACTTCTATCCAGTAAATAAGTCAATTCCAACTGACTATGATGTTTTAAATATATCATCCTCTCTTTTCCACTCCACTGCCATGCTGTTAAAGTTGCGTGCTGTGATTAGCTTAGTCATTTGCCTTGAGCATCACAGGAGTTTCTTTGCTTTCCTTACACGCTTTTGAGAACAGACCAACTTTCTTCTCATGGTACAAAAGGACTGATCCGCCTATGATTACCCCTCTGATTTAAATTTACTCTACTACTAGTCCCCAAAGCCTATACCCCACTCATACCAACTGCTTGCTGTTATTTAAAAATGTGTCTCTTTTTAGCTTAGAGTCTTGGCTCATGCAATTACTTTTCCCTAAATTAGAACATTTCTCTCTTTCTACACTTGTACATCTTGCCAATTTCACTTTGCCTTCAAGATGCACATCAGACCTCTTTTAAAGACTCCCCAGACCTGGGCCACGTGCTCGTTCATGTGTCTCACACAGCTTGGGCAGACCTCTCCCCCAGCGAGCCTCCTGCTGGGCTCTGATTTGCCCTCACCCTCGGAGAACTGTGGACAGCTCAGGACTGGGAGGCGGGCTTCCAGGTCCATTTTTGTCGCCATGTCAGACTGTTAGTAGGTGATCTAATTTACTTATCCTGTAGAGTGCTGATTCCTGTCTTTTCTTTTTTCCCCCCTTGTAATAGTTTACCAACGGCCTATCCAATAAACACCCACAAGATAAAAGCAGTGAAAAAAGGCAAATAGAACTTAAAACTGGTTTGAAACGCCAGCTACATGGATTTCCAGAAAAGTAAGGGTTGTTCTTTGACTTGCCAAACAAACCACTTCCCAACTATATCTGCTCAGCCCAGTCGATTCCATCTGACCCAGAAGACAAATTTCTTTCTTTCTTTTTTCGCACACCGAATCAGCCATATTTCAATTTTACATGATACATTACAATGTCATGATGATTATCTAAAAAATATGATTATTTCTTTCTTGGGTCTTAGTGAGCTGCAAGGGCTGAATATACCCTTCCAATGAAAGTTATCAAGGGAATGATTTTAAAATGTACTCTGCACCCCCCTTTGATTTATAAGCACTCAAATGGCTGTGCTACAATGTGGATTTCATTGTTTGGGGACTATCTTTACCCTTGACCCACCTTCTCACTGAGGGAGGGGCAAAGGTGGTGGCAATGACCTCACATTCCCCATAACCAACCTGCCTTATGGCCCTTCTCCTGCAGAAACCGGTAACTCCTCATATATAAGCAGCATGGTCTTACAGGGTGGAAGCATAGGCCATGCTTGGGAATGGAGTGTGAGGGAGACAAGGCCAAGCCAGCGCTGAAGGGGAGCAAAGCCGCAGGGAGGAGAGCTATATAGAAGGGTAGGGGGATTACGTGTAAGTCCTGCTCACTGTTGTGAGAGGCACATATCATTTCCCTACTTCTCAGGTTTCAATCGCCAGGGATTTTTTTCACCCCCTTCAAGCAACTCTCTCTCACCTTCTGCTCTACTCCTCATTGGTCCCCTCTGAGGAGGCCTGAATTACCTCGTGGATAGGTGACAGGTCCATGTTTCTAAATGGGAAAAGCGAAAGCAGCCCAAGGCCTGAATCCTGCGGAGAGTCTCTGCCGCCTTTTCTTTCTACAGGGGCTCGGGAGACAGGTGCCTGGGGTGGAGTGCTGACTCCCATGTTCTCCCTGATGCAGACGTGGGGCGTGGGGGAGTGTGGATGTCTACTTCAGTTATTACACTGGCTACCCTGAATAGCTGGCCCAACGGGGCTATCTTGTTTCTCTGCCAACAATTTGGTTTTAGTTCTTCACTGGTTCCAGGTGCAAATGAGAAAGAGGAGCGTCATTCATTAAGTCCTCAAGACTCCACCAATTCCCCCAAGTGACTCTGTTTGCACCCCCAAGTGAGACATATTAACCACACACACAGGAGTTACAAAAAGTAAACGATCTGAGGATTAAAAACAGAACAAACTGAAAGTCATGAAAACTTTCATGCCTTAGAATATGCTATGAAAAAAACTTACTGGTGTGATTTTTTTCAACGTTTCATCACAGATTGAGGGAATTCGAGAGTTTTAATCAGAACTTGGGAAAAATGACAACGAACACTTATGTATTGCCTCACACAAGACGTCCTTTCTCACGTGTTCCTCTGGGGGGTGGGGAGTGCTAGCGGTCCACTAACTGGGGAAGGGTTACAGGCGTGTGCACACTTTTCTTCCTCATCTCTGCGTATCCGAGTAACAGAATAGCCAACCAGTCTGGATAAGATGATCTTGAAAAGCAAAAAAACTTTAAACCAGTCATTGATCAATTGTATACCCACCATTACAACTTCCTGCTCATTATCTCTAACTTTTGCTTGTAGTCTTGATGGATCTCAGTGGGCTGATCTGGCTAAATAAGCCCTTCTAGTACGGGTTATCATCAAGGGGGCTGGTTTTAAAACTTTTTTTTTAAGCACTAAAGTTCGTCACTTCTTTGTGGACGATTGTCATCTGAATCCAAGAGCACACACTATGGCACTGAAGAAGCACAGTTTAAAGAAACAGTTCCACGAAGCATCTTATTACTAAGTTATATCCATCAAGCTAGCTAGAACATGTTGTTGGGCTTTAAAAATGATAATATCAATTCACAGCCAAGGTTACTGAATGGCTGAGGTGTTTTGGTGCATGAATGCTTCAAGCTTATTATAAATACCACAAGTCTGAAGAACTTGATATCTCTTATTAGTCACACTGGAGTCGACTTAACTTCCAACTTCAATAGCTTTATGCATTTCAATATTCAGCTTCTCCAGAATGTAGTGCAACAAAAATAAAAGTCTCCCCAGATAATTTCAAAGGAAAACAACAAAAATGATCTTATACATCACCTTTGCAAGCTGAATATTTATTTCATGCAAATGAATGATTTTCATCTTGTAATACAATAAAGTATTTCAACCATCTACATTTATAACAAAGAAAAGAGAACAGTTTCTATTACTGAAACTGGTAAAGAAAACATAAATTGGTTATCCATTTTGTTATCCATGTGTCTATGTAGCTAAATCTATAAAGAAACACTTGTGTTTTTATAGATTTAGCTACATAGACACATGTAACTTATACAAATAATATTGCATGAATAGAAATGAATAGCACAAATACTAATAGGAAAGAAAAAAGAAATGTAAAAATGTAACAGCTACATTCTGGTTTCTTTCCTCTGTGCTTTGATGGAATGAACATGTGATATCTTTATAACCTGAGTGTGATATGTATTTTAAGAACAAACATTTGCATGTTGTTCTAAATAATAATGAATGTAGCTATCCATACTAGTTATCCATACTATGGCTGTTGTTTGCAGGCAGAAAGCTAATGAGTTTTGCTGTTCTTAATTTAATGGAAAATTTAAATGGAAAAGCTTATACATTGTCATCATTTCTACCACTATTATGTAAAAACGTAGACATAATTTCTAGTTTGCACTTTAAATTGTTAAAAATGTAGAATTTCTAGTTTGCACTTTAAATTATATCAATAACCAGAATTTAGAGACAATTATCAATAAATAGTCTACCTTGCCTACAAAACATCTCTAATTCCTGAAAACAAGACACTTTTCTTTTTTAAGAAATGGGAAATTACTGAGTAAGGAAAGCCATGTTTTCTTTGTAATCTGAATTTGATGGAAACACTGTTATTCAAAGACATACCTTGGGCTGTGAGTTTTTGTACACAGATAAAGGTGAAAGGGAGTGTGTCACACCAAATCGAGGGCGAAAATGACAAAGGTGGGCTACTTACATGCCCCACACAGGACATATGAGTGAGAGTATTATTCACATTTGTTTGGCCAACTGAAAAGGTGAGCAGAAAGCTGTGTCACTTGACCTTGGCTCTCATTGGCCAAAAGGCTGTATTTTCAAGACAGAAGATGGGGTCGGAAAAGTAAATACAGCTGTGTTTTCTCCACTCACGTGTGAGAATGTGAGGAGCCATTTGATAGGGCAGGAGACTAACTCCCTTCTCCGTGTTCACTCCTGGCCCAAGAGGATGCTATTATCTCAACGGCTGACTCAGGACACTATTTTTATGCTCGAGTGAAATCAACGAGGTGGAAAAGCTGGAAGGTAACTATTCCAGGACTCTGGGGATCCCGCCAGTGCGAAGGTGCAGCGAATTCAAGCATGGGGCAGACAGGTAGCAAGAGGCCCAACGCAGGAGAACTCAAATGGTGGCTCTTGCTTCCTTTGGATGCTCAATTCTAAACTTGTTTGGGCGTGGTGCATTTGTTTCTCTCACTTTGAAATATATATGCACTCTGCTTGGCTTTAGAAATTATAATTAAACTAGGGCTTAGCAAATTAATATTTTCTGAATTAACATCTGAAGTATAATATATACAACTTCAACCTTATTTGCAACAGCTCCAGAATCTAAGACAAGCCAGCCACACTGGAAATCAATGCCAGAGTTATCGCATGCTATTAAAACAGTAACAAAATGCCACTGCTTTGGGGAAAAGCCTACCTAATACATAGAGAGGAAATAATAATAGGAAACAGTGATTAAAATGAAAACCAAAATAGCGCCCTCAAAATCAGGGCAGAAAAATGTTTATGTAGCTTAGAGAATTATAAATAGAAGACTGCCTCAACAAGATAATAAACATGTAAAGTGACCTTGAGCTTTACATGGTATCATGGGAAAATATTTTCAGATCAACACAAAATATTGATTACTGTGTAACTGATTCTTAGCGTCTCTTTCCAGGTCCCTGATTTTAGAAAGAAAAAATAGTGAACAAAATATGTACTGTTACTTGTACATTAAGATTAGTCTCCAGTCCCAATAGCCCTACCTCTATCTAAACTGTACGACCTCAAGCAAATTATGCAACCTTTCTGGGATTCAATTTCCCCCTCGGAAACATGAGACGACTGCACCAGAGGTGCTGGTGCTAATGTGTCCTGATTGTAAGTTGGCTCAGAGTCCAAATCTTCTGCACTAGTAAAAATTAGTAGGAAACTAGCACTTGTCTCATTATACATGGCAACTAGAGAAAAAAGAAAGCAACCAAGGAGAACACACACACACACACACACACACACACACACACACCCTTGAGAAAATATTCCTAAGTCAAAAGAAGACTCCAAAGGTTACTAAAAGGATTCCTGCCATGAGCAAATGCCTAACATCACACTGCTCTTGATTATGAACAGAAACATACACAATACAAGCAACAGACAAGCAAGATAAATACAGGCAGGTATAGTGTAAGAGCAGGTTAGACTAAAATTAGTTATAGCCTAAATTTTTATTAAAAACTCAGAATGCATTTTCTTAGACTAATAGGTCCTTTATATAGATGAAATAGTAAAAAAAATTGGATTAGTATTCAATAAATACCAATGGAGAAAATATTACAGGACTTGTACTGAAAACAGAGTAACAATGAATTTTCAAATATATTGAAAATTTTAATTCCAAGTATTTCTTAAATGTTAGTGCTTGGAAAACGTGAATTTAATTGGGAGAGCTGGACTTCCAGCAAGAGTCTAAAAGGAAGTTTGTAGCACTTTCCAGATAGCTAGCTTGGATTCTTTGTGATGGTAATTCCACTAAAAACATCTCTAGACTGTCAGGACAGTTGTGTTCATCAATTTCCAGAGGTCAGTGGCAAAACATGGGAGAAGGGGATGAAGGGGATGAAGACAGAAAATCACTGGAGGGGAGCACAACTCTTTCTGAGGGATGAAAATGTGGGCACTGCCCATCTGTGCATGGTAAAGAGGAGGGAGAGGAAAAGAGAGGAAGGCCCTTGACAGGATGGGTTGACATAATGACTGCAACAATGACTCAAACAGGAACACTCGAGGAAGCCCAGTTCTGCTAGCGGTTTCATTTTGTTGCGCACAGAGCTGCGAGGAGGCAGCACCCATCAAGGGCACCTAATAACCACCCACCTGCTGACTGACAGCATACAAAGGTCGCTCAAGTAGAGACTCACAGACTTACGGTTAGGCCTTCAGGGGACTTCACCACGGGTCTGCTTGGTTTACAGGTTGGCTGAACCAGGAAACAGAGGGGGTCTTAAGAGGGGTTGAAGGAAGAAGTAGCCTTGTGCAGTTTAGGGCTAGAAGAATGCTTCTGTGGTAGTTCTTGGTAACATATGGTATGGTCATTCTTAAACTGGCTGCCATGCCACTCAAGTTTCTAGAGAGGCAATTGTCAGAATCTAAAAAGGATGTTCCTTTGCTTTTCCTTCCACTGTGAAAGTGGACTAAAAATAAACATCTTAAAACTCCTCTGTTATTAAATGTATAGAAACTAGACTTAAGAGTCAAACAGAGCTTCTAGTATTCATTTCATTTCTTTCCTTTCCAGCAGACAATCGTGTGAGTGACTTCCCGGAGCCATTGTATCTGCAGATTGAATTGATAAGAGGAATGTTCTAAAGAAACAAAATATGTGCTGTTTCCCAAATCTCATACAGTCTTAGGAATTGTTAGTTCATGCCTTTAAAAACCAATAGGTTTGACAGGGGAAAATTGTATCTATCTAATCTATCTATCTATCTATCTATCTATCTATCTACTTTTGCTGCAAATATACCCATTAATGCCATAGAGCATATAAGACGCAAGGTTTCCAAAGCTTGTTAGATATTACCAAACACCTTGAAGAAATGAGTTGCTGGGACTGGGGGACAACAAAGTCAATTGATAGAACATAGTCCAAACGGTAATGTCTACATCCTCATTCGTGAATGGCAACTGGGGTCTTAAAAGTTAAGATGTAACTATTAGTCTCTCCCCATCCGAAAGAAAGAAGGAAAAAAAAAACCCAAACGCTCAAAACAATAACCTCAAACGCTCAAAACAAAACCTCAAACTCCCTGCCATCGAGTTAATCATGATTCATAGTGACCTCCCGACGGGTTTCAGCGACTGTTTACGGAGTAATTGTTTACGGGAGTAGAAAGCCCAGAAAGTCTTTCTACAGCAGACCTGCTGGGGATTTTGAACTGCTGACCCTGGGGATCATACCCCAATGCATAACCGTTATGCAACCAGGGCTCCGCCAAATAAAAGAAGAGTGGTGAAAGTTAAAGGGTAGATGGAAGCAATTAGCCTAGCAGTGATCTAATGAATCATACAAGCATCAGTCCCCACAGCCTTGAGACCAAAAGAACAAGATGGCACCAGCTACCTTTACCAAAGGACCACATGAGAAGGTCCTGGAGAGAGTGGAAGGAAAATGTGAAGCAAAACTCAAAATCATAAAAGACGCCAGACTGACTGGTTGAACAGACAGTGGTGGAACCCCAAGACCAAGGACCTTATTCATACCCTGCAGGTTTGGCACTGACCACACCTCCACGTTGGACTAATCACCTGTTCAAAACCGAAAGGGCAGCAGCATGTACTGAAGGACAAAGTTCAGAGGATTATGGAAGAAGGAAACAAGGAGGTAGTGGGATGATGAATTGGGGGTGGGTATATCCAGGAACTTGCAATGGATAAGTTGAAACAAAATATCTATGAATGGTTGGATATAAAACTGATCTTCTCCGTAAATCTTCACCCAATTCACATTAAAAAAGGTTTTTTAAAATGCCTTGATATTTTTCATACGTTCACCACTATTGTCTCCTTCAGATAGGGTTGTGTAATAATTTTCTATTGACCATACCTGCTCTTTCTCATGAATAAACACGAGCACACAGAATATGGAAAACAGTGTTTTCAGCTGAGAGAAGTGTTTTAAAACTGTTGTCACATATATCATTTTTATATCCACCTAGATATGCTAGTTCTAGGCAGATCTTAGAAACCTGAAATTACAGACGGTTTAGACTATTTTAGTCCCTGAAAACACTGTTGTTGTTCCTGAATAATAGATTTTCAAAATAACTATTTGGGTTTAACTGATTATATTCCAGTGGAACTTCAAGGAGCAATAGACTGTCCTTTGTTCATGGAGATGGTATCATAGCCTCTTCCTGAGACCAGCCCTATGCAGCCAACTGTCCAGTAAGAAGGCATAGCAGCACTCCACTGCTCACATGGTCTGGTCCACAGCTCTCAGTAGCTCTGCAAAGCCAGTACCAGATGGCTGAGACCTGGGCTACAATCTGCTCTTAGGAAACAGAAATGATACCTTACCTTTGACAGACTGAGACAAATGACCTGGGCCCGTTCAGCACCATTTTAGAGCCAATTATGCTAAGCTCTATCACAGACTAGAAAAAAGAATGAGAACATGTCCAGTACACAGGATAGTTGCCAACTTATGGGTGGTGGCTTACATGTGGAACAAAAAGGGAAGTGCAGCATTACAATTTGTGCCCAAAGTAGCACAAATAAAAATGCTGCTCGCATGCCCAGAAAGTACTGTACTGTAGATTTTTAAGAGACCCATGAGTGTAATTTTATTTCCCATTTATTTAATTACTTTGAAGTAAAACCTAACACACACTGATGACATCAGTGTCGCTCATCAGAAATCTCATGGTAATGATCTGAAGAGACCAACATTGAGTACTCTAGATGTTAAGGAAAAAAGTTATGAAAACATATCTGGGACCATCCAATAAAAAACAGGAAAGCAAATCACAAGTTTAAAAACAACTAAAAAAATCTGAGTTTCTATCTACCGAGGGGGAAACCAGACAAGTACACACTATTTTCACTTGCAGGAACTTTGGCTCGATGGACTTTTCACAACCCAGCCAACCACATGACTGATTTTGAAAAGCTATCTGGATAATATATGCAAAAATGGGTTGGGGGGTGGGTGTGTGTTTGCTGCAAACTTTGCAACTATCTCCCTGAATGATTTAAAAGAATTTAACAGAACAAGACAATGAACAGGAGTGGAATGTGCAGCCATTGCTTTCGTTGACAGGGGGAACAGAGAAGCACTGGATAGCTCCAGTAGCATTGGGTGAGGGACTGGATAGGAAACATGGATAGAGAGAGAAGTCGACCCAGAACCAGGGGGAAAAAACACAACAGAAAGACGTCCATTGACGAGCAAATGCAGGAACTCGGAAAAGCATGGGAAAACCGGCACCAAGAATCGTCTACTCTTCAGAGCAGAGTAGAGATAATATCTAAATCCGGACTCCTGCTTGTCCCTTATTTACCAACGAATTACGTAAGTAACCTCCTAGCAACAATGAGGTAAGCTACACCCATGATGTAGTCAGTCCACATTCCTGTTGCCTGCTTACTTTTCAACCCATTCCATCCGAGTTGCCACCGCTACTAATGCTCCTCTGGGCTAGTAAGAACGATGACATTGCCAACTCTATGGGCATTTCTGACGTCAGTGAACTGTCTTTCTCAACCGCCCTCGATACGTCCTCCTTCCTCAACCTCCAATCCTGGTGCTGGAGACAACACACATTCCTGACTCTCTCTCAGGCTTCCCTTGACAAACTCCCTTTTACTACTAGACTTCTACTCCACTTCTTACCTCATCCTATCTCCTCTTCCATGTTTCTCTCCACCCACTCTCTCTGGGCAATCTAATTAATTACTTTGGGTTTAAATATGGTCTTCATGCTGATGAACCCCCTAAATACCTTCTGAATCTGGACTCCTCCTGCAAACTTCAAATTTAAACACCAACAGCCTCTGTAACCAGCCCCCCAATCCAAAATGGACATTTTATTTCCTTCCCAGTCTTAACAAATGGCACTGTCAGCTACCTAGAGCTCAAATAAGAGGCCCAGAAGGCACGCTCTCGGTTTTGAGAGGGGGGGGGTCTTGCTCACAATCATATTTTATTGGAAGACCCTACTTTTTGTCTATGTCGAGATAGATGCCGAATATCCCCACTTGTGCATGTCAGTTATAATCACCTCAACCTTTCTATGTGTTTTTATTTCTGGACTTCTTTAGTAGTATCCTAACTGACATTTCTACTTTCAATCTTGTTCTTCTCAATTGTATTATCCATATAATCATGTCTTCATATACTATACATGACTGTGTTCTATAAAATCATCTTCATTAATCTTCACCCGTTCTTGCTTAAAAGATCGATGGCCTTTGAGCTAGTGGATCTTCACACAAGGCACTTATGCTGCGATTATTCACAGGCATCTTCATGAGATGAAAACAACGGTATGACTGAGAGAACTTGGCTGCAGCCAGCTACTGACAGCAGAGACATGTTTAAACACAATGTGTTTGTAATGAACTGAAACTTTATTATCAAAACCAAATTCATTGCCGCTGACTCATAGCGACCAACTGTGGGTTTCTGAGACTGTAACTGTTTACGGGAGTAGAAGGCTCAGTCTTTCTCCCAAGGAAGAGCGGGTGGTTGCCATCTGCTGACTATGCAGATTGCATGCTAACACATAAGAGAAATGCCTTTTTATTTATCCTCTCACATAATGCCCACCAAATTATTTTAATATACCTTTTGTCAGCACTGCTCCACTCCTGACCAAGGGCCCAACACCTTTTCTTCATTTTATCATTAACTTTATTCTAGGAAGAATAATCCTCAAACAATCTAATTCAAGAAAAATATACCCGGGCTGAGCTCCGGTGGCGTAAGTGATTGAGTGCAGGACTGCGGCCCGCGGGCTTGGCAGTTCGGATCCAGCGGCCGCTTTCAGGAGCAGCACTGGGTGACGCTCACACCACCAGAGGCAGTGATGCTTCCCCCCGCCCAAAAAAAGAAAGAAAAATATACCCAAGCTCTCCTGTCTCACAGAGCTATGGGGCTAATAGAATTTACTTTTCATAATTGAGACTGATCATAAATATACATTTATATTTACAATATTCATCATGATAACAGAGGCCTGCTGGTGTAATGGTTAAGAACTCAATTGGCAGCCCATGGGTCCGAGGTGCAGGCTCCCCAGCTACTCCCTGGGAGAACGATGTGCCAGTCTACTCCACGAAGCCGTATAGCCTTGGAAACCCAATGGGGCCATGCCAGTCTGTCCTGTGGGCTTGCTGTGAGTCCCAGCAGACTTAACCACAATGGAATGGGAAAAGCATAAAGGCGATTAAAGAAGAGTCTTCCTAACACACAGTCTCATGATCACAGCATTTAAAAAAAATAATTCATGCTAACATTTTGTTACTGAGAAATAGTGGTCTTCCAAAAAAAAAAAAAAGAAATAGTGGTCCACAAAACAAGATAAACAAAAGTGAACAACAAAACAGGATGGAGGACAAAGTTCTGTGGGTGAAGTGGATGGAAATCGGAGTTCTGGGAGAAAAGAGATTGCTCATGTAGAAAGCAGCCTGTGCATATATGGAAGCTCACTTTCATGTGGAAAGAAAGCACTACTTATTCCATAATGGTTGAAAAAACTGTCTGTTAAGAAAAAAAAATATTCCACCTAATATAAAACATTAAGTTCAGGTGGAAAAAACCTTGACCAGGAGAAATCAAATAAATAAATAAATAAATAAATAAAATGGATGATGACACATCAAATTCCTATGGGATTTTAATCCCAGTAGATATATTTGAAAGAACGGGATCATAGTTGTATTTTAAATATCACTTTTTACAGTAGGTGGGAAGGTCTATCTTTTGCAACTATTAATAAGCTCTGGCGGTGTCGTGGTTATGCACTGGGGTTCCATCTGCAAGGCTGGCAGTTCACAACCACAGAAAGAACAGTCACCGTGTCAGAAACCTACAAGGGGATTGCGAGGATGGAGAGCCTGTTTTTTCTTAAAGTTAGGGTGGGAATTTTTATGATAGCTTAAAAACTGTGTGAAGGAGCACACAAGGAATTATTAGGCAAATGTGTTATTTCCACAAGACTATTTTCACACTGACTAGAAATTGCCAACTTGCTCTGTAGAACAGTTGTATAGATTTCCTCTCCTTTTACCTTCACTGAAAATTGGTGCTTTTAGAATTTTAATCTTTGCCAATCTGAGTATGAATTGGTGTATTCTTTGACCCCTAGTTCTGTCCTAAACACCTTGCCTCATTCTTAGAATGACATCCTAACTCTGCAAATCTCACCTTAAATACTACTGCTGCAGAAAGGGTTTCCAAAAAAAAAAAGTTTTCTCTGTTTCTTCATCCCATTTTAAATTGGAGTCCATCCCCCCAACTATGGATCTCACTCCATCGGCTATTTACGTCCTACTATAACCAGAGTCAGATGCCATTTCATTGGGTTGCTTATTTTTAGTTAAAATTATTTTGACATTTCTCCCTTACTAAAATGTAAACTCAACAAGGCAGAGCCCCCGCCTAGCCCACTGTGCAGTCAGTACACAGCAGAGGACGTGGCACACTACAGGCACCAAATTTGTTTACACATTGAATGAATTAATGTTTCAGGACTGAGCAAAAGAGTAATGTTCTCATCCACTTTTCCTTCAAAAGACTTCCCTTCATAACACCACAGATCACAGCACCTCACTCATGGCATGGCCTTCCTCTTGGGCACGCTCGTTAACTCTGGCTATACTTCCGTGTACACACTCCCACAAATACTTTCACAGTGAATTGCCAGATTGTAGGAAAAAAACAAAACGAGACAAATGAGCTGGCTCCTCAACTATGTGACCTTGGAAAAGTTTCTTAAGTTTCTCTAACTTGGTTACTGAATCCTCACGTGCTTAAATTTTATCATCTGTACAAGAGGAATTCACAAACTTACTCCATGTTTTGAGGACTGAGTGGAATAACTTCTGTAATCGTGGTTGTTAGGCCCCATCCCATTGGTTCTAATTCAAGTTCAACACAACAAACCAACTGCCTGGTCCTGCACGGCCCTCACAAACATTACTGTGTGTGTGAGCTCACTGCTGTAGCCATGGTGTCAATTCCCCTTGGAAAAGATTGTCTTCTTTTTCTCACTGAGCCTCAACTTAATTAAGCATTATTAGTCCCTTTTCCAGGGATTAGTCCTTCCTGCTAACATGTCCACAGCAGGTAAGGCAAATTCTCCCATCTTCATGTAGGGAATATTTTAGCTACAATCTTTCCAGATTTGGTTGTTCTTCTGGAAGTCAATAAATCCCAAACCAAACTCATTGCTATTGAGTCACTCCTGACCCATCGCACCCCTGTGGAGCAGAGCAGCACCACCCCTGTGCCTTCCTGAGTCTGTAACAAGGATTACACAGCGTCTTTCTCTAGAGGTTTTAAACTACTGAGCCTGCAGGTAGCAACCCACTGTACCCATAACACCCTCATGGCTCCTCTGCAAGTCGGTAGTATTTCCAAGGTTCTTCACCAACACCACAATTCAAAGGTATCCATTCTTCTTTGGTATTTCTTATTCGTTATATGGTTATGAGCTTATGTATGCAAACGAGGAGTTTACAAATCCCACGGTGTGGGTCCGGTCTACTCTAACCTTTAAAGTGACATCTTTGCTTTGGGACACTTTAAAGAGAGACTGTACAACAAGAGATCAAATAATTTCTTCCTTGCTGTTTCCATAGTTACGGGAGATGGATCCAAGTAAAGCAAAATCCTTTATGACTTCAAACTTTTCCCCATTTACAATGATGTTGCTCATTGGTCCAGTTACTAGGATTCCTGTATTCTTTCTGTTGAAGCATGATCCACATGGAAGGCTGTAGTGTTCGAGTTTCTTCATTAGGTACTTCAAGCCTTCTTTCCTTTTCAGCAAGCAAGGCCGTGTCATGTGCTTATTGGAGGTTGTTTATGAGACTCCTTCCACGCCGGATGTCATATTCTTCTTCATATACTTAAATGTCCAGGGTTATTTGTTCAGCATAGGGATTGTTTAAATATAGTGAAAGGATACAACCCTGACCAACATTCCTGGGTTTTCTAGAATGCAGTATCCTCTCATTGTGTTAAAATGACTCGCTCTTGGTCTGTGTCCAGGGTTCTGCAATAGTATAATTAGATGTTCCAGAATCTCTACTCTTTACAGGGCTACTCATATTTTGTTATGATTTGCATAGTCAATAACACACAGATAAACATCTTTCTGTTTTTTTCTACTTTCAGCCAAGGTCCATCTGATATCAACCAAGTGCTGAAAGTATAAATTTAAAATTACATATCCCTAGGTTGTGAGCCTGAAAAGTATAGAGAAGACACATTCTCTAAAGTGTAAGGGAAAATGCCCCAAACATATTAGCAAAACCAGGCACATATGTGAGAAGGGACATAGTGGTAAAACAGATGTATAAGTAGCAGAGACATTGGACATTACTCTCTAAGCTTGAGGTGACCAACGCTTGCTTCTCCCTGCACTTGGTAGCCACTGAGTTTCCAGAGCTAAGAAGCAAATTAGAAGTGTTCCCTCCCTGAAGGAAGTGCCACAGACCA